>PVJA010022706.1:0-24507 GCA_004027025.1 Myocastor coypus | reverse complement strand
GCTCTCTAGTATAATTTTAGGTCAGCAATTTAATACTTCCTGCCTTATGTTTGTTGCCCAGGATGATCTTTGCAATTCTAGGTCTTTGTTGGTTCCAAATAAATTTTAGGAATGATTTCTCCAGGTCTGTGGAGAAATTTAGGGAGTATGGCCATCTTCACAATGTTGGTTCTTCCTGTCCAGGAGCAGGGAATATCTTTGCATTTTCTGAAATCCTCTAGTACAGCGGTTCTCAACCTGTGGGTCGCGACCCCATCAGGGGTCAAACGACCAAAACACAGGGGTCACCTAAAGCCACTGGAAATCATAACTGTAGCAAAATTACAGTTTTGAAGTAGCCACCAAAATTATTTTTTGGTTTGGGATCACTGCAACATGTGGAACTGTATTGCGGGGACATGGCATTAGAAAGGTTGAGAACCACTGCTCTAGTATCTCTTTTTTTCAGAATACTATAGTTTTTATTCAATAGATCTTTTACTTCTTTTTTTTTTTTTTTTCTTGTTTCAGAACTTTTGTTTATTCACTCAATTTTATGGCTGGCGCAGCCTGCCCGAGGGCAGGGCTGGCACAGCATGTGGTGCCAGGGATTGAACCTCGGTCCCTGAAGCCGCCCAGGCTTTCCCAAGCAGGTGCTTTAGATCACTGAGCCATCCGGCCGGGCCCAAAAAGAACTTTTGTTTGTTTATTTTTATGGCCGGCTCAGCCTGCCCTGAGGGTAGGGCTGGCGCAGCCTGTGGTGCCGGGGATCGAACTGTAGTCCACTGAAGCCACCTGGAGGCGCTTTAGACCACTGAGCCATCCTACCAGGCTCTTTTACTTCTTTATTTAGGTTAATTACTAAGTATTTCATTTTTTCAGTGCTGTTGTAAAAGGTATTGTTTCTCTCATTTCTCTCTGTTATCTGTATAGAGGAATGCTGTTGACTTTTATGTGCATTTTGCATCTTTGCAATTTGGTTGTAGAAGTTGCAAGAGTTAGACTGAGCAGTGCCTGCCACTTAGAAGCACAGCTGCAGCACCAGAGCAGCTCACACTCTGTTTGGAGAGCGATAAGGTTCACTCACTTCTGTCTGGGCCAGTTTGATAGTCCTATTCCTTGTCATACTTCCTCAGATTTACTTCAATGTTGCAGATGAGACTAACTTTCTATATTGGATCATTCTGATATGTGGTCTTAGTAGGTCTGAGTCTGTAGTGTATTGTTTCTATGGGCTTGATTGTGGGTTCCTAATATTGAGAAACACTTTTTTTTTAAACTTTATTTATGTAAGCGATAGCTGGCTCAGCCTGCCCTGGGGGTGGGGCTGGCGCAGCATGTGGTGCTGGGGATGGAACTGAAGTTCCTGCATTGTGTAAGCTTGCCTAAGCAGGTGCTTTAGACTGCTGAGCTGTCTCACCTCCAGGCCCCAACACTTTTTAAAACTATGAGCTAATCACCTTTGGAAACTGAGGCCTCTCTTTAATAAAATGTAGCCCTCCAGGGAGGCTTTGCACTTTTTTCTGGTCTACTCACATTTCTGCCAGGGGTTTCAAGTACCCAGTGTGCACTGCAGTTCCAGATGCTCGGGGAGGTTGCACTCCATCTGCCTTGCTCAAGATTCGAAGGGCTTTCTGATCACAGACTTTGAGTCTCTCACATATTCCTGGAGTGTGGGCCCTTCATGGGTGTACTTCTGTTGCCCTGTCAGCACTCTCAGTCTCCTGTCGGAGGCATGTTTCTTGTGTGTGTGTGTGTGATACTGCCATTAAGTCTAGGATCTTTGCACTGAACTACATCCTCAGCCCTTCTTGCATTGTTTTGAGTGTCTTGCTAAGTGCTCCAGGCAGGTCAACCTGCTGTCTGCTTGCCTCAACCTCCTGGGTTGACAGGCATGCACCAACCACCAGGCCTAGCTCAGCATAGCTTTTTAAAACCCAAATGTCTGCAGGTGATTTCAAGGCTCCCAAAAACCTCATTAGTGGGTCAGATGCAGAATGCCTGCCTCCTGTGCTTTCTGTCTCTAAGCAGCTCCGGCTTCTCCGCTCAGCTCATTTTGTTTCCCACAGGACAGCCTGTGGCTGTGTGAGAAGACATGTGAGACAGGAATGCTGTCCTCCCCACAGTATTCACCACAGGAGCTGATGGAGCTGTGGGAGCTGAAAGAACTATGTGGTGATCCTTGTCAGTGTGAGGCAAGATCATGATGATTCAAACCAACAGTGTGTAAAGACTGAGGTGGGCAGATGACATCTCCAAAAGCCCACAGGTTGGCAGTAGAATATGTGGTCTTCCAGGGGAGTTCTTAGCCGGCACTTTCTCCTGCAGCCAGTGTGTATTTCTTAAATGTTTGCACAGATTTCCTCCTTAAAAATCAACTGACACTGTAGCATAAGAAAAGTTCTTATTTATATATTGGAAGGTGACTTTTAAAATACCAAATTGTTTTATAAAAGAAATATTTCTAAATCCTGGTGCATTTTTGCTAATTCATCATAATCACTTTTGGTTAAAACTTGGCCTGGTTAGAAATTTTGAGTAGGTGACTCAAAGCTGATGTTTCAATCTGGATTATAAAGTAGCTCTGTATAGCTAAGTTAGTACACCTGCAGGCCAAAACAAACTCAGAAAATGCTGTGTGCCCACTTGTATAAGTAGTGGTCACTTATACCAAAGTTTGGTGTTTGTGGAAATAATGTTAGGTTTTGTGGATCTCTGAATGAAGTGGGCAACTTGACTTTGAAAAGGACACAATCTAATCCTCAGTTCTGGATCTCAGTTTTGAAGATACTCATTTATATATATTAGGCTAATATCCAAGTTTTGTGCTGTTTAACAAATTCTGAAAGTGACAGTTCAGTACTCTTTATTAAACACAGAATCTTTATGGACATGAGTAAAAGTAAATACTTCTCAGGGTTTTTGTGCCATAGGGAAGGCTATTTGTAAATCATTGACACTTTTGAAAGAATTTTGCTTTCCATCATTGCCTAATGTTTACCTAATAAGAATCAGAGCAGATCATCTTTTATGAAAGATGTGCTCAGTTTGGGTATAACTTAGGGAAAAGCATGTGATTAATTCTTTAAGTATTCTAAAAAATAGTGCAATTGAGAAAATAGCACATAGGTTATACATAGTAGAGGATGCATCTCCCTGAGTGTAGGGACCATTTCACAAAAACCAAATCATTTTATAGTAACCTTTTAAAATAGTATCAGTAGAAAATCCCATATGAAATAGTCTTGTGTGAGAAATTATATTCAGATTTTATTAGATTAGCTAGTTTCTATTTAATATTTAAATCTTCACATGATGAGACAGGTGGTGTAAAAATAAATATGATGATCAGAAAACCATTAGGAAAGTCTTTATTGTTATTATATACAGGTCTAGAAATGGTCTCTTACCAATAAATTGCATCCTGTGTTGTAATTAGGGCAAACTGTAAAACCTCATTTTTTGACAGAACTGTTCCCAATAAATTATTTTCTGGTGAATCCTAGTCATAAGAAGCAGTCTAGTCTCTAACTTTTATTAGCTGGTTGTTACCATCGCACTAACAGACAATCTCCATTCTCCACAGAATAAAACTGTAATGACTGTAGATCATTTTCTAGTTCAATTTCTTTGCCAGGCATCTAAAATTAGAACAAAGGTAGAAGCAGGTGATTAAGACAGATCGGACAAAGCTGGTCCCCACAGCAGGTCATTCTTCAAGTTGAACAAATGTTTGCTCTCTAGTTAGAATTGGGTGGCAATAGACAGAGATGGTCATAAGCATGTCTTACTGTGGGAGACTAAGCTTGACTCTATTTTGGGAGCTACTTACTTTGAGACTTTCATAGGACAGTAGAAATTCTGACACAGGAACTTTGAGGAGACGTGACAGCATTCCTTTCACCTTTTGAACTGTCATGGAGTCTGTCAAAAAAGCAAAACCTATCAGCTCTTACATGACAGCAACCTTAAAACAGGCTCACACTATGATATCAGCGCTCTGTCCTTCCTCATCAGTTGACCCTAGAAAACAAGTTGGGGAAGGCTTGGCATTTTCTGCCAACTCCTTGAATCATTTGGAAAACTGGGGAATGGAGCCAGTTTGTGACTCAAGTGCCCTTGTCAGTGAGTTTTCATACCATTTCAGTAGCATTTAATATTTCTTCCTTAGGGGCTGGGGAGATGGCTCCATGGCACAAGTGCCTGCCTGGCAAGTGCAAGGTTGTGAGTTTGAACCCTGGTCCAGCAAAAAGAAAAAAAGAAAATGAAAAAAACAAAATTTCTTCCTTAATCTGAACAAACCAGAAATACTGTCAGCACAGAGGAACAGATGGCAGTGAAGATACTAGATTTTTTTTGTAAACCTTTGTGATAACTTCATGAATTGCAGGAAGAACTTTGGAATGGGGGCTCATATGAAGATCTTCCCAGCCCCTGGCCTTAGCTTCCTGCTCCATATAAAGAATTGTACACTAAGTGATTGACAGGGCCACTGCAGCACCACCATCCTGTGACTGTTACAGTGTGTTTATACACAAGGGACCACCAGGCATGTAAGTTAAATGAGAACAAATGCTTTGGTCTATTCAGAACACAGTGAACTTTTTCCAAAGACAGGTTGTGGTAAATGTGAATATTTTGATTATGAAAATTAGTGAAGCTTTAGCTGGAGGTATAGCAATAGTGTGGTGTTTCCCAAAAATAATCATGTCAAATATTTTTCTATCAAAAACCATTTTTGTAAAAGCTGTGTTTTTAATGCAACTTGTGATAATAAATGTCATCTTTATTTTAGAATAATAACTGGACTTTTCTTGTTTATGTATTGGGTACAGATTTTATATTTATAATTTTAGTTATTATATGCTCTTTTTATGTTTGAATATAGTAGTCTAATCCTTCCAAAACATTTAGGGGGGACTTACTTTTACTGTTTGATAGGTGGTTAGTGAGGGGTTAATTCCTGCACATAAGTGGGAAAACAGCTTTTTAATCCATACCAGAAAGAATATAAAAGTTTGAATAAGAAATTTGCCTATGTGCACAATAAAGTGCCAATTTTATTAATATAATGCAAAATGTTAATATGGTGACATTACTGTCTTAACATTAAGGAAATATAGAACAATTATTTGTCTTTTTAGCTCCTTATGAACAATGTTATTTTTGGATGAGTGTATACTTCTCAGCTTAAGTTTTATAATATACACACAAGCTCATTATATGATGGTAAATATTTCCATTCCATATCTTAACAATCACTGTCTGTTGTGGCAACCATATGTGGCAGCTGAACTCATGAAATGTGGCTGCTGTGACTAAGGATCTGAAGTTTTAATTTCATGAACTGAAATCCACATAGCCACATGTGAGCAATTCCAAGCCCACTTGCTCCTTAGTGATGCAGGCTGGTGCACTGGATAGCTGTGCCAGTTACCCTCCCCCCACTAGTGAACATTCTGATTGCTTTAAGTGCTACTACAGAGAAGGTCTGGCAGGTTGGAGCATGTATGACTTTATAAAAAGACTACACTGATTTTTAAAATCCCAACCAGTAATATGAAGGGCAAAAAAGTGGTGTAGTATTTTACTTTTCTTGTTAAAAAATTAACCTTTAATCTGCTAAATTTATAGGATACAGGACTCAGATTCTGAATAGTGTAAAGCTGCAGTTATCACATATAATTTGCTCCACCCCAAGATTAATAAAAAGAGTGCTTGATCATACCAGGTGTCCCCTAACTGGAAAGTGACTTTCCAAATGCCTGGGATTACTCTTGCCCTTTGTCTAGACACAGTTCCTGATTAAGCTCACTGCTTTCCTAGAAAGTCTGAAAAGGAAAGCTTGACCCAAGCCTGCCTCAGTGATACCACTTCCCTATACTGACTCGATATGTCTGGAGAGAAAAATGCAAAGCCAGCAACACTGGCAAGTTCTGGCCTTGTTCCACTATTGTCTTCAAATCCACTTTTACTGACAGTATTTAAGCTTGAAAACAGAATAATGAAGAGGAACCATTACTGATTTTGACTCATTATACAATGATAGCACATCACAGGAATAGAAATTGCATTGCTACTAAATCAAAATGGAGAAATAGTGACAGATTAATGCTAAATGAACAGTTTTCAGTCAGAAAGGTACTTCTTTGAGCACAGCCCAGGCCTTCCATAAGCAATACCACACTTGATTTCATCTGTTAGTAATTTAGAAGTCAGTGTGAACTTATTGACCTGACAGGCAGATAGGAAAATGTAGTTTGCTAGAGTTATTTAGATGGATATATATTTCATTACTTCTTCAAGCCTTTACTTCTGTAAACTTAACTTGGTTATATTTTAGCATTTAGCTCAGAATTAAGCTTGAGAATTCACAGTGTCACAGTGTACTATAAAACAGACTGTAATTTGATTTTTTGAGTGAAAGTTTAAAGTTATATTGCCCCAAAAGTAGTTATTTTCAGAATAAAACTAATTCATTTCTGATAACACATTTAAAAAGTTCTAAAGTGGTTTTTAAAAGAAAACTATTTCAGTGCATCTGTTGAAAGAACATCTTAAGAACTTTTTGTTGTGTTCTGACAGGTGAACAGCATGGGAGAAGAATGTAGGCAGAATCCCCAGTTTCTCAGCAGCTGATCACTAGAATCTGATACCCCTTTTATGAAGAAAAGTAAAAACTCAGAGCAAGAGAGAAGCTCCCAGAGCAATTACCTGAGAAAAAGGTGTCAAGCCATGCATGTTTAGTTTAAAATATGAGGGCTGGGGCCATAGCTCAGAGGCACAGTGCCTACCTGGCAAGACCCCAAGTTTGATTCTAGGTACCAAAATTAAAATAAGATCACACTTGGGGGGCTGGCGGGATGGCTGAGTGGTCTAAAGTGCCTGCTTAGAAACGCTTAGGCGACAGCAGGGACCAAGGTTTAATCCCCAGCCCCGCCCCCAGGGCAGGCTGAGCTGGCCATAATAAAAATAAATAAAACCAAAGAACAAGGAAAAAAAAAAAAAAAGATCACACTCGGCCTGGTGCCCATCATCTTAGCATCTGGGAAGCTGAGGCAGGAAGGCCGCAAATTTGAGGCCAGCCTGGAACACACCATGAGACTGTCTTAACTAGTGGGCTCCCAGTTTTAGTGAAACTTTTCCATGTAAGTGGACAAAATTATGGAAGACCTGAACTTTTTTTTATGCCCCTCCCCTTAACTCTGTCTGTCTGTCTGTCTGTGTGTGTGTGTGTGTGTCTGTCTGTCTGTCTGTCTGTCTGATCTATCTCATGGCTGGCTCAGCATGTGATGCCAGGGATCAAACTGCAGTCCCTGAGGTTGCCTAAGCTTTCCTAAGCAGGCGCTTTAGACCGCTAAGCTATCTTGCCAGCCTGAGACTTGAACTTTTTTTTTTTCTTGTTTCAGAACTTTTGTTTGTTTATTTATTTTTATGGCCAGCTCAGCCTGCCCTGAGGGCAGGGCTTGCGCAGCATGTGGTGCCGGGGATCAAACCGCGGTCCCTGGGTCCCTGTAGCCGCCTAAGCTTTCCTAAGCAGGCGCTTTAGACCACTGAGCCATCCTACCGGGCCCGAGACTTGAACTTTTTGAGGATAGGAGAACATTAGTACTTGACTGATTATATTTTAGAATATAAAGGACTAATGGAAACCTAAGTTCTGAAGTAGATATGAACTAGATGTTTTAATCCCATTAGTCTTATTCCCTGAGCTAAGGATTGACACATGTAAGGCAGGCAAGATAGATTCATTCTTACCTGGCAGTTGTTTCTCTAAGACTTTCTGTTCAAGTTGATCTGGACATTTTATTCTTAGTGCTTTAAGTAAAAAAAGGAAGAAGACTAATTGATATCTATTATAGTAAGGACTTAAAAGTATGTATGCAAGGGGCTGGGGAGATAGCTCCATGGCACAAGTGCCTGCCTAGCAAGTACAATGTTATGAGTTTGAGCCCTGGTCCTGCAAAGAAAAAAAGAAGCATGTATACAGTGCTGGGGGTGTAGCTTAGTCATAAATAAAACACCATTAAGTTCACAGGAATTGATTGCCAAATGACACAGCTGTTCAGTACAGCTGACTTAATCCTAATAAGCCATTTTTTTTGCCTTTTCAGAGAATTATATTTAAGTGATTACAAAGATTTGTTTAATAAGCCAATCATATTAAAATTTTACTAATATTTACACAAATTACTCATTATAACAAAACCAGCCAGACGAATATGCTTTTTCTCTTTCTCTCAGTACTCTTTCCCTGACATTTCAGTGAGTTTGTTTTTGTTTTGGTACTGGGAATCAAATTCAGGACCTTGTACTTGCCAGGATAGCACTGTGCCACTGAGCTGTCTTCCCCAACTAGCTTAGGTTTTCAAATGAAAGTCACAAATTTCTAAATCATTGTACCATTCATTATTCAAATACTCTGTGCATTTACAACACTATTAAATGAGTTTAAGCCATAATTGCAAAAATCTTCATAATAATGTAAATATGTTTGGGAATTCATCATGTCTTTAAACACAAGGCATCTGAGTACATTTAAGGACAACACACTTAATCACCATCAAGCTATCAGGATCCGTTTGAGCACCTAAGGACATGAATACAAATAAGCTGTGTGTGAATTTGTGAGTCTTACTTAGCAGCTGATTTTTGAGCATACATGGTTGTTGTGTTTTGAGTTCCCCATCTTCAGGTGCTCCATATTCTGTTTAAAAAAATAAAAAGGAAGAACGGTAAAGGCCTCTGTAAGCAGATGTACAGAGGCCATTGTCAACACAGGTGTGCCCCTCCCCAGGATTAACCTACTGACAGCTGATGTGCTGACCAGGGACACACTGTTTTACCCAGTTTTTTGGCCTGTAGATGGGCAGTACCCCTTCTTCTCACAGGTCGGTCCTCCTCTGTAAGTGGGTTACTTTATGTTCCTCAGGGACTGACAGAGTCCTGCTTCAAACTAGCAAAATCAACATGCCTTCAGATACCTCAGTCATTCACTAGTTTCAGCTTGTGGTAGTGCACACTTGTTATCCCAGCACTCAGGAGGCTAATAAGAGGATCACCGTGTGTTCAAGTCCAGCCTAGGCTACATAGTGAATTCAAGGCCTAAACTACAGAGTGAGACTCTGTCTGGAAAAAAAAAAAAAAGCAGTAGTTCCCTTTCCGAGTCCTGAGAGAAGGCTGCCACCATTGAGGACACTAGTGGCAAGACACCTTCACATCTTCACCAGGTGGTGCAGGTCCAGGCTGGGTATTCATTGCTACTGCTGCAGTCTACTCCTCAGCCTAGAAACGCCACTCACTAGCCCCCTTACCTGTGCCCACATTCTTCTAAGACCCCCCCAATGGATGCCTCAAATGGGGCTAGCATCAGTGCTCATATGCACTGTTCACTTACTATAAAGCTGAATCTGGGGGCCCAGCGGGATGGCTCAGTGGTCTAAAGCGCCTGCTTGGGGAAGCTTGTGCGGCTTCAGGGACCACGGTTCGATCCCCGGCACCACATGCTGTGCCAGCCCTGCCCTTGGGGTGGGCTGAGCCTGCCAGAAAAATGAGTGAATAAACAAACAAAGGTTCTGAATCAAGAATAAAAATAATAAAATTTTAAAAAAAAAGCTGAATCTGGAAATGAGGCCCAGTAAGAGGACAGAGCGAGTATTAAAATATCCTATAATACAAGTTACATGAATGTGTTTTCTCTGAAAATATTCTTTTCACCATCTGTCTGTTTCTTTTGTTGTTGCTGTTGGAAACAGGATCTAACTATGAGGACCTTGTACCTGCCAAGCAGTTGTTGTGTTGCTGAGCTATCTCGCTGCCCTTTCACCTTTTCTTTTTAATGAAGCACTGTCCAGCTCCTCTGGCATGCCAGATTGTCTGCATCACTACTCTTTCACTTCAGGGATATTTTCAAATACATGAAATAAGCATGGGTTACATGTGCACAAGTGCTATGATACAAGGACTGTCCACTGATAAGGAGCAGGCCATTGCCAGTGGCACATACAGTGTAGACACACTAGGGGGGTAAAATGAGAGGCCTAACAAGGCAATCTGTCCTGGGCAGATGAGATGGGGTTTTGTCATGTTGATCAGAACAGTATATACTTTAAAGCAGTTTATTTCTGGAATTTTCCATGTAATGTTTTTTGGATTGAAGTTTATCATAGGTAAGTTGCAGATATGGGGGAACTACTATACTTTTTTCCTGCTGTATACCAATAAGGAACAACATTTTTCTGTGCCCCTTGTTCTCCCAATCTGCTTCTGTCTGGCATTTTTAGCAGGGAAATGCTGAGCCATACCTGCAGGCTGCTTTACAGCCTTCCCTCCCCACTGCCTAGTAATTTAGAATTCACCCAGAGTAGCTGGGAAATTGGGCCAGCTAATGGAGTAATTTGAAAGCAATTCCCATAGGCAGCTTTTCTTCCTCAAAGATAATGTTCCAGCCTAAAGCATTTATGCACTGAGTTTCTTGCATCAGGAAATATATAAAAAAGAAAAATGTTATAAAAGTGAAATGTGGAATAATAATGAACTCAAAACAAAATGGGAAGTACATCAGGGACAAAGACACCCCAGTTCTCAGCTTCAAAGCCTGAGGAATTCCCCCAGAGAAATGACAGGACCAAAATATATACCAGGTATCAAACTCAGACCTCAGGGTAAGACCTTGGGACAAGAGTGCCTGGGGTGAATAGAGCTCATATGAATTTTACTTCCGGGGACTTTAAAAAACACAAGATGGCTCAGCGGTGTAAAGCACTTGCTTAGGCAAGCATAGGCAACCACAGGGACTTCGGTTTGGTCCCCAAGACCACATACTGCATCAGCCCCACCTCTGGGATAGGCTGAATAGGCCATTGTATACACACACACACACACACACACACACACACATACACACCAGTACCTTAGAGATAACCTGGAATGTTTCCCACCTTTCCTAAAGTGAAAAAAGTAAAGTCTCCAGTGAACACAAAGATGAGAGGTGCTCACATTTTTTTTTTTTTTTTAAACTTTATTTATGTTATGGCTGGCTCAGCCTGCCCTGGGGGTGGGGCTGGCGCAGCATGTGGTGCCAGGAATCAAACCACAGTCCCTGAGGTTGCCTAAGCAGGCACTTTAGACGGCTGAGCTATCTCGCCAGCCGAAGTGCTCACATTTAAACAACTGCCCCCACCCCAAGTGCAAACCTCCCACTAGTAGGAGCTCTACACTTGCTCCAGGCTCCTCCTATTGAGACACAGCCCTGTGCTCTCACCTTGCTGAAGTGGCTCCACAAAAGTGCCTACAATCCATTTCCATGAGAATGAAGAGACTTGAAACAGGGAAAAAAGCAAGAACAGCCTGTGCTACCTGGGAAAGAACTAGACTCCTTTGGGAGTTGCTATGCTCATGTACGTACTGTGGCAGAGGAGCTGGTATCTAGGATGGGCAGCAACAAAGTCCTCATTTGGTCTGTTTTTGTCTGGATCCTGATGTCCACCAGCCTTTTTCCACTCATTTCCAAAAGCTTTCCGGTAATCAAGCTCAGCTCCACGCCTTTCCTCTGGAAGAATCTGTTGATATGAAATAAAAAGGTTAAGTATTTTAGTGTCTTACCCTGTCTTTCCTTCCTTGCTGCCCACACACAGGAAAATCAACTGAGAAGATGAGACAATTACTTTTTATTTTTTGTGGGACTAGGGGTTGAACTCAGGTCCTTGAGTTTGCCAGGTAAGCACTTATTCTACTGAGCTAACTCCTAGCCCCCGAGACAATTACTTTTTTCACCTTGCTTTTCTAACTTTTATGAACTCAGGCACTTATTCAACAATTATTACAATTTTATCTTTTACATCATGAGAGCATTTACACACGAACCAGTTTCTGGATGATGCTGGGTGCCAACCAAGTGCCAGGGACGTGCCTGCCCTGGAGGAGCTAACTCTGATGAGCAGAAGAGTGTGGCAGGCTTGCCTTCCCACTTTTATGGGAAAAGTAGCCAACAAGAAGAGGAGAAATATGCTCTGTGGTTCTATCTGCCTGCCTCATTCTCCCAAAGAAATGGGAGAAGGTGCCCAGGGCTCCTTACCCTACAAAGTACAGTAACTCAGCCAGGGTAGCAAAACACATGACCTAAGTGTTATTCTCTATCCTGAAGAATCAGGAAACAACCCTGGATCATTTTGCACCATTGTAAAGAGATACATCTCATACCTTTTATAATATTTGAGGGCTGGGATTTAGCTCACCTAGCAAGTTGGAAGCCCTGGGTTCAGTCAGCACCAAAACCAAAAAATAAAATATATTAAAATATAATAGAGTCTTTATTTTTATAATGCTTGGAATGGGTGGAACCCAGGGCTTCACACATGCTAGGCAAGTGCTCTACCACAGAGGTACAGTTCTAGTTTTGTTCTTTTTTGCTGGGGGTAGGAGGGGGGTGTCTTTTTTTGAGACAAGGTCTTGCTACGCAGTTTAGGTTGGCCTTGAGCTCACTTGGTAGCCCAGGCTAATCTCAAATTCATAATGATCCTTCTGCCTCAGCCTTCCAAGCACAAGGATTTCAAGTGTGTTACACCATGCCTGGCTCCCTGCCTTTTAAAAAAAGCGTTTCTGCCGGGCGTGGTGGCTCACGCCTGTATTCCCAGCACTCTGGGAGGCTGAGGCAGGAGGATTGGTGCGAGTTCGAGACCAGCCTGGGCTACAAAAGTGAGCTCAAGGCCAGCCTCAACTGCATAGCGAGACCCTGTCTCAAAAAGACAAAAAAAAAAAAAAAAAGCGTTTCTAAGTTTTCCCAGGGTGGTCTTGAGCTTGTGACCCTCTTGGGTCTCAAGTAGCTGGGATTGCACGTAGGATTATTCTGCCCCAAATATAATTTATTTTTATGGCTTTTGATTGGTTTTTGTCTAAAGAAAGATAAAGTCTGAGGTAGCAGTACATACCTCTAGTCCAGCTACTTGGCAGGCTGAGGCAAGCAAAGTCCCTTAAGCTCTGGTGTTGAAAGTCATCTTGGGCAAGCTGATGAGACACCCCTTGCCCCATCTCAAAAAAAAAAATCCAAGTAGTCATGATACCAGCCCTCACCTCACATTTGTTCAAGGTCTTCAGTTGACTAATTTTGGCGATGATTAACTGCCGAATGGTCCCAGCCTCTTTGCTGCTTTCAGTCAGGGGATTTCTTAGGCAGGACAATGCAGTCAGGTTCTGTAGCTTATCCAACTCATTGATAAATGACCACTGAAGGCCAACAAAACAAAACAAATAAAAAGCAGTATGTTTCAGGCCTCTTTTAAGAATTACTCAAACTAGTTAGTAACAGAAAACCAAAGTCCCCAGTTCTAATTTGAGGCTATGAAGGCATCAGCACCAGGTAGCCCACAGGAAGATCAACCAGACTTCTAATGCATGCCATGCCACTGAGAATGACCCAAGTCTGCCTAAATGTGAATCAAACATATTCCTCAACACTGCTGGCTTTATGAGAAGTTTCGCTTGCAGGAAGCATTTCTCTTTGTATTTAAAACGTTTTAACAGCAGAAGAAACCTTTGAACTTGGCTTGAGCAGAAACAAGTGAGTGTGTGCTGTGTGCATTGTGAAGCCACCCTTACGTGTGCTATCTTGTTGTCATTCACTAAAAGGTTCTGCAAGGACGGGAACATGGATGTCTTGCACCCTAGGAAGAAGAGACTTAAGTTGCACAGCAGAAGTGAAAAAAAAAAAAAAAAAAAAAAGCCAAGCTGTGGAGGGAGGGGAATATATTAATGTTATATACCAATTCCAGCATCCACAAAATGTATAGAAGAAATTCCAGTGTCAGAAAGGTTTAGTTGTTCTAATCTGAAATTAAAACACATTAGACTTGATTATACAGAATATAAAATACTTTGAGCTACCAACTCTCTGCCCTGGATTTTCATGCAGGTCTAGTTCTGGGCACAGACCTAAAACATCCTGGATAGAAACTGCATACTCTAGAGTCAGCTGTTGTGCAGGCCTCAAGAGACATGGCCTCATGTCCCCAAGTTTTAACAAATGTAAAGTATTACTAAGATAATACTGTAAAGGATTATCACCAAGACCAAATAATACATTCCTCAAATTATCTAGCACATAGTCCACATCTTACATGACTTACAAGTCCATCACTGTCATATTTCTACTGAGAAAGTATATATAGCATACCAAAATTCATTCCCTAAAAATTTACTAGGACTACGTACTACAATAGATACGTTAGAAGTAAATCACTGAGGGTGTGAAAAAAAGTGGATATGCATGTGCCAGCTCTCCATGGGAATGTAATCATCATGTACTGTACATGTGCAGTGATAAAAGTAAAAATTGAAAACATTTAAAAAGATTACCTAGGTAGATAGGCAATCAGGAACAGCTGGTTTTCATCAACTAATGGGTTACAGGCAAGATCCAATACCTTGAGAGATTGTAGAACATCAGTTGGTCTGCATAGAAAATAGAAGTTTTCAATATAAATTATTTTCAAAGATACAGCCTTAAAATACCTATACTTGGCCTGCTTAGGCAGAGTGCAGTGGCTGGGGTTCGATCCCCGGCTTGCTGTGCAAGCCTTGCCCATGGGGCACACTGAAACCACAATGGAGACTGGGTGTGGTGGTATAAGCCTGCAATCCCAGCACTTGGGAGGCTCAAAACAGGAGAATCACTATGAGTCTGATCTACCTAGTGAGTCCCTGTAGACAGAAACAAACAAACGAACCTATACTTGGTATTAGGATGGGTTAGGGGAGGGGGACAGGTAGATATGGCCACACAAGGGCAACCTGAGAGACCCTCAGGTGAAGACGTTTCTGGCTGGGGCAGCTTCCACATCCTGTTTGTAATACTCTGCGAGAGATCTCAGTTTGTTACTTATGGGGAAAATGGGTAAGGGGGATAAGTGATCTCTATTATTTCTCTTTTTTTAAAACATGTCTATTTGATACAGGGTCTCACTATGCAGCTTGGACTCACAGTGATCCTCCTGTCTCAGCCTCTCCAATGTTGGGAGTACAGTCATTCACCACTGTACCTGGTTTCTGGGCCAGCATGCATGCCCAGGGTTCCAGGGCCAGCATGGTATGCAGTACTGGGGACTGAACCTGGGTCCTTGCACTTGCCAAACAGGCGCTTATGCCACTGAGCTATCTCCCTAGCCCCTCTATTTCTTTTTTTAAGACATTTTTTGTTTTGTTTTTTATTATTATCTATATTATGACCAGCTCAGCCTGCCCTGGGAGTGGGTTTGGCGCAGCATGTGGTGCCAGGGATCGAACCTCAGTTCCTGCAGTTGCCTAAGCTTGCCTAAGCAGGCACTTTAGACCGCTGAGCTATCTCGCCAGCCCGTATTTCTTACAATTTTATATAAATTCTAAGCATCTTAAGTTTAATTGAAGCTGAACATGGGGAGGCTGAAAGCAAGATTACAGATTACCACAAGTCCCAGCTATGTAGTGAGACACTGCAACAACCAAATGTAAAAAAAAAAAAAAGCAACTACTAGTCATAAATGTTTATGTAAAACTTATGCTTCAAGGATGAGTGTAGTGGAACACATGTATAATCCTAGTACTTGGGAGGCTGAGGCAGGAGGATAGCTGTGAGGTTGAGGCTAGTGTGGTCTACATCATTCAAGGCAAGCCATAGTGAGACTGTCTCAACAAACAAAACAAAACCTCCAAAACTAATAAGCTTCAAATACTTAATTCAGGATGTCACTGATGAATTTACAACTTGAACCAATTGGTGACATTTCAGTTGATATTTTAATTTATGAAGGAAATGAATAAGTGCTTTCAAATGTAGTACTTCCAAAATTTATTTATTTATTTATTTATTTATTTTAGGGAAGGATATATAGGATGTTCAGGGTCTCACTACTAGATCAGACTTGCAGTGATCTGCCTGTTTACAGCCTCCAAAGAGCTGGGATTACAGGCACGCACCACCACGCCCAGTCTCAACTGCCATCGCACTGCCATGCCCAGTGAGCCCCAAGGGTGGGCTGGCATGGCAGACCTGGGGATCAAACCCCTGGCCCCTACTTTCGGGCACTTTAATCTGCTGAGCTATTTGGCCAGCCCAGTCCTTCTAAAATTAAGGTTAGATATAACTAGCTCGAAATGATTAAATGGCAGCTGGTGCACTGAAGGAAACCTGGTTACCTTTCTGAAATGTGAATCCTGTTTGCACTGAGGTACAGCTCCTCAAGGACTGGCCACCCAGAGGCACAGCAGAGGACCTGAAAGGGAAATGGCTCAGGTGACAAGCCATTGCTGGTATTTCTTCCTCTTGTTCCCTACCATAGCCCCACAGGAACTCCTTTAGTCACTGCTCCAAAACATTTCACATGGGCTGCTGCTGCTACAAAGTAGAGCTAAGATGCTGACCCAAAAACTCAAGAGTCAGCTTAGCCAAAGGGAGGAATGCGTGGACGAGGAATGCCCGTCACTGTGTACAGAATGCACTGTCATATGGCTGGCTCAGCCCACCCTGGGAGTGGGGCTGGCACAGCATGTGGTGCTGGGGATGGAATTGCAGTCCTTGCAGTTGCCTAAGCTTGCCTAAGCAGGCACTTTAGACTGCTGAACCATCTTGCCAGCCCCCAACATGTTATTTCTGACTGACATATCTCACTTTAACTTGGTCTTAAACATTCATCAGAGAAGTAAAACCAAAAGATGTATCAAAATAATACCAAAGCTAAATATAAAAAGGGACTCTAATCATTGCCCCTTTCTGGCACTTTCCAGCTATATTGATAGCTGACCATTGTTATGGAACATTAAAGAAAAGATTGCAGTGGATTCTATAAAAGCTTAGCAAGAGTCATTCAATTCCTTAGCTAAAATTGTCCTTCAAAGCCGCTAAGCATTCCATCACCTTACAGCTAAAACTAGAGGGACTCAGGACAAGTATCAGATTTATAGATCACCTCCATTAGTACAGGGGTCTAAGAGCCAACTCTTGATTATACATGCTTTAATTTCTTGGAAAATTTGTTTATTTTTGCCTAGAGGCTGTCAGATTCGTAAGTGATTATGCACATGGAACCAATGACCAGTGTATTACTCCTTTTACTCACTAGATCAGCCTTATGAAGGGAGCTCATAACTACTAAACTGCAACATGACTTCTAGGCAAGGCCCATTAGATTAGCTTTCTGGAGGAGACAGATCAAACTGTGTGTCCCCTACACTGATCCTTCTCAGCTTAAAGCAACTAGGTGGAAGCTATGCCCTTTTCCCCTAACTACAGTTAGGGATTCCTCTTCAGAGCAATTATCAGTATTATAGATGGCTAAGTTAGGTGAAGATATTGTAGGCAGACTGGGCTGGTCCTCAAGGGAGTCAGGATAGATGATCGGAATCTTTGGAGACAATGACTGGAAGCCAATCTTTGCATCTTTAGGAAATTCAAGTCACAAAGGCCAGGTTTGCATACCTTCCCTAAAGGATAAAGGGAAGCTTGAGATTATTGGCATCTGTCCTTTGAGACTAGCCATTAATTCAAGGGCTGGGGCATCCTTTCTCCCCCTAAGTCTAGTAAGACAAAAAAGACAACAGATTACTGGCCAATGTTAATGGAGTCACTGCTACTGGGGCAGTATTACCTAAATGGCTATACTTATAATCTTGGTTGATCATAACTTCGGCCCACATTTGTACCCGCCTCATGATTTTGCTCTATAAAACTCCCTCTGAGAAGTGGGCTTGTGTAACATGTTTGGGACTCCTCCTGTCTGAGGAACTATTCTAGTCCTCATGCATTTCTCCAAGAATCTTCCTATTCTTAAAAAAAAAAAAAAAAAAACCAGTGTCCAAGCAAAATCGTTCAGTGATGACTTTGAAACTTTTTTCCAAGCATTACTGCCAACCTCTCTCTTGAATTTCGAAGTGTCTTTCCTGTCCTAAGACTTAAGTCTACATATGCAACATCAACTCCTACTCAGCTTAATGCTTACTCTGAAAAAGATAAGTCTGTTTGAAAATCAGGGTGCATCTTTTACCCAAGACTCAGTCTGTCAGACTTACAAACAAATCCAACTTATGTTTATTTATTTTTTTCTGGTTTCAGAACCTTTGTTTGTTTATTCACTCATTTTTATGGCTGGCTCAGCCCGCCCCGAGGGTAGGGCTGGCGCAGCATGTGGTGCCGGGGATCGAACCGCGGTCCCTGAAGCCGCCCAAGCCTTCCCATGCAGGCGCTTTAGACCACTGAGCCATCACGCCAGGCCCACAAATCCAACTTATGAATGTGCTCCTCCCAGAACAGAACTCGTTCTTAAGTCAGGTGCCATAGACCTAGGGCCCACTTCCGAGCCCAGCTGTCCACAGGAGATGGGGCTGGAGCCCTGGGAGCCCCTGCAGCAGTAAGTGGTCTCCTTTATCACTGCTGTTAGAAGAGGGAGACTAACAAAGAACCTGAAGTTATACATATAAAATTCTACTTCATTACAATGACTTTTTAACTCCTCTCTGTAAGGCAAACTTAAAAATCCTGTATTTGGATAACACCATGATTAAAATAAAGCCACACTTCTACTTTAATTCCTTATTAAAACAAAACATTTTAAATTGATTATTTCTAATGTAATAAACCAAAGAAATATGATTACCTCTGTCCATGTTATTCCTGTTCGATTGAGGACTAAAATCTTCAGTGCAGAAAATGCTGCAGTTAAAGATGGTGAAGCAGAAGGAAACTTCAGCTTATTTTCACTGTATACAAAGAGAAGACATTGCTGTACAAGACCCAATAAAGTCACTGAAAGTAAAAACTAGGGGGTTTGGTTTGTTTCAACCCTAAAATGAAATTCTATCAAAAACAAAGTCAAGGATAGCTAATTTTTAGTATTTGCAACATACAGCTGTTGACAGTGGAGATAAAGAGGCTATGTGGGTTCAGGCAACAGTGTGGGGCTGTAGGTGTCTGGTGTTGCTGGCTACAGGGCTGAAGGTAGCAACATGAAAACGCCTCTCACTAAGTCTTACCTATAGGCTTGATCAGGACCAGAATTCTGCTTCCTTAACAAGGAAGCCTGCCCTTGTGCTATTAAGATGGATAAGTAACTGGCCCTCAAAAGTTCTCTGTTTGGGGCCAGCATGGACTACATAGTAAGTTCAAGGCCAGCTTGCACCACATAAGCAAGACACTTTCCGAAACAAAACATTAACCAGGTCAGACGATATGCCTATAATCTCAGCAGTCTGGGGGTTAGCTTGGGTAATTTAGCAAGACAATATCAAAATAATAACAGTAATAATAATAATATGTACTTCAGTGCAAAAGTCCTCTGTTCAATCCTCAATCTGTAAAAAAAGACACACATACACACAAACATACCTCAATATTCACAGAAGGAAAAACTATATTTACCCATTTCTCTATGGAGAACCTGACCACTTGCTCTACTGTGCCTGACTTAGCCAGGTAGAGGCCAATCACGCATGAAAAGCTGGTTCAGAAATGAGGAGAGGCTGGACACAGGTGCACACCTATAATCTCAGCACTAAGGAGTCAGAGGCAGGAGGGTTGGGAGTTCCAGGCCAGCCTAGGCTACATAATGAAACTCTGTTTTGTTAAACAAACAGCAAAAAAGAGAATGATATGGGGATGTAGTTCTGATAGCACCTACCTGGCCTGGGAGAAGGCCTGGGTTCCTTTCCCAGCATCAAAAAGAGATTGGAGTTGGGGAAAGGCTATGAGAATAATAGAGCTGGCTGACTCCTTGGAAAGTTAGGTTGTAAAATTACCCAAGTATTTTATTTTTATTTTTTGTCTTTTTGAGACAGAGTCTTACTATGCAGTTCAGGCTGGCCTTGAGCTCACTTTTATAGCCTGACTGGTCTCAAACTTGCACCGATCCTCCTGCCTCAGCCTCCCACATGCTGGGATTATAGGCATGCACCACCACACCAGGCGACTGAAGTATTATCAGTAAGATAGATAAAAGTAAAAAATCCATATCAGAACTGAATGAAACAGTATCCTCTTTTTTTTTTTTTTTTCTTTTTGAGACAGGGTCTCGCTATGCAGTTGAGGCTGGTCCTGAGCTCACTTTTGTAGCCCAGGCTGGTCTCGAACTCGCACCAATCCTCCTGCCTCAGCCTCCCGAGTGCTGGGATTACAGGCGTGAGCCACCACGTCCGGCTGAAACAGTATCCTCTTGAAACTACTCATTACTAAAACAATCAAATGCTAGAAGCTTCCAATTAAACAAGTACTTTTTTTGTGTGTGTGCGCAGGTTTTCACTACACAGCTTGGACTCATAGTAATTCTCCTATTTTAAGCCTCCCCAGCACTATGATTACAGGGGTGCACTACCATGCCTGATCTCTGTTACTGGCTCAGCATGCCCAGGGACAGGATTGGCACAGCATGTGGTGCCAGGATGGAACCCTGGTCACTGAACTTGCCTAAGCAGGTGCTTAGTTCACTGAGCTATCCCACCAGGCCTTAAACAAATATATATATATATATTTTATGGCTAGCTCAGCCTGCCCTAGGGATGGGGCTGGCATAGCATGTGGTGCCGGGGATCAAACCATGGTCCTTGCAGTTGCCTAAGCTTGCCTAAGCAGCACTTTAGACCACTGAGCCATCTCACTGGCCCTTAAACAAGTACTTTTAATGTCACCTCTCTTCTCCCCAGCTGCACATCACCTCCCTCAATGTTCCATCCTTTATGGTCAGGTTTATGAGAAGTCTGAAGATCTTCCAGCTCAGGATTGTCTTACCCTCCACCAATCAAAAAAACAAAAAAACAAAATACTGATGAATTACCTCATGTGCCCATGAAGAATAAATTAATCCCAGCAATGAGGGAGGTGAGACAGGAAGGTTCGTAGCTGGAGTCCCACCTGGGCACCTTAGCAAGATTCTGTCTCAAAATAATAATGTGGCTCAGTTGGAAGGCCCTGGGTTCACAATGCCCAGTACAAATAATAATAGT
Organism: Myocastor coypus; assembly: GCA_004027025.1. Taxonomy (NCBI): domain Eukaryota; kingdom Metazoa; phylum Chordata; class Mammalia; order Rodentia; family Myocastoridae; genus Myocastor; species Myocastor coypus. The sequence continues at coordinate 3,570 of PVJA010022706.1, read as the reverse complement.
AGTGGTAAGTTCCTCTTAGGTAAATTCAAGTGAGCCAAAATCAAATAGAACAAAGGCTCTAGGGGCTAGGGAGATAGCTCAGTGGCACAAGTGCCTGCTTGGCAAGTGCAAGGTCGTGAGCTTGAACCCCAGTCCTGCAAAAAAATAAAAGCTCTGCTCAGCAGTGGCCTCCCCTGGCTTTGCCTCACCTGCATCATGCCCACTGAGACACTAGGGACAGTAGGAGCTTCACAGTTTGAGACAGCAAGGCAGCCAAGGCGTCATACCTCAGATTCAGAGACTCCAGGTGCTTGAGCTGATCAGCGATACAGATCACTTCATCCCAGGATGACAAGAGGTTTGTTGACAAATCTATTTCTCTAATATCTATAAAGACATGTTAAGCTACAGTACTTTCAAAAGATTCATGAAAGGCATAAAAATAATTACTTCTTAATTCTGGACTTTAGCTTTTTACTTTGTAGTCTCGAGTCATATGCACATAGTATTTTTTATTTTCTAATTACCCAACTGTGTACCCAAAAACTAAAAAATTTGTCATATACTCAGAAATTAAGACAGACACATATAATCAACCAAGTGTCATAACTGTAGCATTACCCAGCAGAAAAAGGGAGGGGAAGAATTCGTGATTGTGACTAATTCATGAATCATCACGTACGGAGGACTTACAGACCTCGCTCCCGCACTACAGAGCAGCTGCAAGCCTCCAGCAAGCACAGCCCCTCTCTAGAAGTGGCCTTACCATGCCCATTGGAATCCTCAAACACACACTGTCCCAGGACAGGGAACAGGGCAGCCTGGACACAGGCTCAGAAGTGCCAAGAACAATGCATCAGAGGGTCTTGGGCAGCTGGAAGCAGACAGTACAATGCTCACTGCTCTAGTCCTAGGATTCAGAGGTGTGCAGGAGGGAGCCAGGCAAAAGAGCTGATTTATCAATGTAACTGAAGGCCAGGAACAGTGACCGTGCCAACAGCAAGGGGCCCAGTTTAGCAAAGCCTCACTTAGAATAGCAGCTCAGAGCAGAATTGGACCAGCTAAAGGGAAGCTTATGCTTTAATCTGATACACATGGCTGTTCCTCATTTCCCTCTTCTATCTCACCAGGAATTACTGAGAGCCAGGAGGGCAGCAGCATGCAAAGTGATATCTAGTTGGGCAGAAGTCGGTGGGTGGGCAGTGCCTCCACTGTGTTTCCACAACAGGCACATGCTTGGTGACAGTGCAGGCACACGGGTTTATACGTGGGACAGACGGGGCTTAGGTGCCAGAAAGGGGGTTATAAAGGCTGTTGGGGGCTAGGTCAGTTTCACAAAGGACTGGCAGGTATTTATGTCTTTGCTTGGCTCTACCTGAAGCAGGAAGTACTTTAAGGTTTGGAGCAGAGCAATGGTACCTGTCTCAGGGTTTAGAACCACTCAAGCCAGGTGCAATGGTGCATGTCTACAGTCCCAGCACTCAGAAGGCTGAGGCAGGAGGATCACCACAAGTTTAAGGCCTCCCTGCGCAACACTGTGCTTGAGGCCAGCATATACTATACAGTAAGACTGGAAGAAAATAAAACAGGCTAGGCATGGTGGTATATCACTGCATGCGGGAGGTTGACACAGGATTGCTGCAAATTCAGAGCCAACCTAGGATACATAGTGAGTTGAAAGCCAGCCTGAATTGCATAGTGAGACACTCGAAAGAAAGAGAGAAAGAAAGAAAGAAAGAAAGAGAAAGACAAAAGAAAGGAAGGAAGGAAAGAAGGAAGGAAGGAAGGAAGGAAGGAAGGAAGGAAGGAAGGAAGGAAGGAAGGAAGGAAGGAAGAGAAAGAAAGAAAAAGAAAAGTCGTCACTCTCCTGCAGATTTCGGTTTTAAACTGAAGGGAATCAGAGGAGGCAGGAAGTCTACAACAGAAGTATAAAACTGACCATAAACTGCTACCTTTTGCATACATCATTATTTAGAAGTCAGGCAGACTTAGAGAACTGGGGAAAGACGTTTAAAGTTCAGAAAAAGTCTGTATGATTTGCCACTGGGAATGTTTTAATTTAGCAGCTATGTTTTTAGTTGTGGGCATAAAAGCAACAGATGGCAAGAAACAGGAAGCCAGAACCAGTGCTGCTGCTCCTCCTGGAGGCTGGTGAGAAGGCAGTCCAGGCTGGCACAGTGCTCTCCAGGTTGCCGTCCCAGCTTCATCGCACAGTCTTGCTCAGACCTGTCTGCAGGGAGCCAGTGAAGCTCCAGACACTGCGCCTGCTGCTCCCAGCTGCTGAGGGAGGCAAAGGCAAAAGCTCACTACCTACCAAGTGTGTTCCTTTGCTAGAAGATCCATCTCAGCCTTTCACCACACAGCCTACCCTACCAACAGGGTGTACCCACACTGCTACACCCACCGGCAAGCATGGGCTCTAGGAACGCAGTTCATCCCTCTGGGCAGCGGGCACCCCACATGTAGCTGAGTGGTGCTTAGGTAGAGAATTGGGGAGAATGGACAGTGGGTATATAACCAGCATTGTCTGGCACAGCTATCAAGCCAGTTAGCACCCAGCAGCCAACTGTCATGAAAAGGATACTCTCACACGCTCTGGCGATCCCTTCTTTCTCACCAGCACAACTCACTGCACAGTTAATCAGAGAAACTTCTTTCAAGTTGCTCAGCTGACTGCAGGAAAAAGAGAGCTCACAGTTCACATAAGCACAGACACTGCCCATTGGTCCTTTTAATACAAGCATTTCAGACACAAAAAGATACTGAAAATCACAAATACTAGCAGGTGCTACCCAAATGAAGAATACATTACAAAAAAATTGAGAACATTACAAATGTGACACTCCTCCTCTCCCACTCCCCAGGGGGAAACTAGACATTTATCTAATCCTGTCTTTGCCTTCCTTCCTGCAGTGCTAGGGAAGAAACCCAGGGCCTCATGTATGCTGGGCAAGCATTCAACCCACTACTGACCTACAGTCCAGCCCTAAATCTTTCTTAGTCCCTTTACGAAAATCTTTCTTAGTCCCTTTACGATGTTTTCATGTCCCTAAACAATTATGCCATTGGTATATAAAATGAAACTTGATATAAATGCTGCTCTACTACATAGAGCCTCTTGCAATTCACTTTTTCCCCATCATACTATATTGTTCAGCAGTTAGGCTGAGACGTACTGACACACGAGGTTCCTAAACATTTTCATTTTTTTTTTTTAATTTTTTAATTTTATTTTATTTATTTTTTTTCTTGTTTCAGTACTTTTGTTTGTTTTATTTATTTTTCTGGCTGGCTCAGCCTGCCCTGAGGGCAGGGCTGGCGCAGCATGTGGTGCCAGGGATTGAACCGCAGTCCCTGCAGCTGCCCAAGCTTTCCTAAGCAGGCGCTTTAGACCACTAGCCATCCCGCCAGCCCCAACATTTTCATTCTTGATAGCTTTTTACTATATAAATAGAACATTACAGCCAGGTGTGGTGGCTCACGCCTGTAATCCCAGCACTTGGGAGGCTGAGTTAGGAGGATTGGTGCGAGTTTGAGACCAGCTTGGGCTACAAAAGTGAGCTCAAGGCCAGCCTGAACTGCATAGTGAGA
>PVJA010022705.1:0-33931 GCA_004027025.1 Myocastor coypus | reverse complement strand
TTTTTTTTTTGAGACAGGGTCTCACTATGCAGTTCAGGCTGGCCTTGAGCTCACTTTTGTGGCCCAGGCTGGTCTTGAACTAGCACCGATCCTCCTGCCTCAGCCTCCCAAGTGCTGGGATTACAGGCATGCAGTATCACGCCCAGCTCGCATGATTCATCTTTTCCATTTTTTTTCAGGACAACCTGAACTTGCTGCTTACTGAGGAGGAAATGTACAGTCTCACAGAAACCTTTCAGCGATGTAAAGTCATCCCTGGTAAGGCTGCATGGTACTGCCAGGAGGGAGAAGGGATGGATTAACTATGAAAAGAATGATCTGGGATTTAGGGAATAAGGGGTAAAGGGGACCTTATTCCTGAGTTGTTGTCCAAAGGGGCACCTTCCTGCCCCCACATTGTAGCCTGACTTGTGTCTGGAGGGTGGAGCACTGAATGTGCCCTGGGATGTGTCCAGGGATGAAGAAGAATGGGCATGGCCAGCAAGGGGTGCCTCCCACAGATTGTTCCCTGACGCTGGAGGACTTTGTACGCTACCGCCACCAAGCAGCAAAGCGGGGAGACAGTAACAGAGCCTTGAGTGATGAGCAAGAGGAACAGGCAGCTCGCCAGTTTGCAGCCCTAGACCCTGAGCACCAAGGCTATGTAGAGTGGCCTGACTTCTTGTCCCACGAGTCCCTCCTCCTTCTGCAGCAGTTACGTCCTCAGGTGAGAGGCTGCCAGGATAAGTGTCCATGGAAAGGGGAGAAAGAGGCCCAAGAAGTGTGCTGGGAAAGTTGGGGAGCAGAAAATCGTGTCTGAGCAGAAGCCAGTTGTCAGGAATGGGTGAAAGTTCCATGTGGTGACAGCTGGTCGGTGACCAACAAGATGCCCACAGATGGCTTACACTGGACTGCCCTGAGAATAGTGCTACCAGAAAAGCTCTGGCAACTTCTGAGAGAGCTTGCAAAAGTTCTGTCATACAAGTAAGGTTCTCTATGGCTTGACACTTTACAAGATATCTTTACCTTGGAGATTTTAACTTATCTCTTCTTCCCCAGAATTCTCTGTTGAGGCTTTTGACAGTCAAGGAGCGGGAACGAGCCCGAACTACCTTCCTGGCACGAGGCAGTGGGAACACCATCAGTGGAACAGAGTGTCGCCATGCCCAGCACTCTTGGTTCTGCAAACGCCTCCCAAAGGCTCCTTCTTGCAGCGTCAGGTCTGCTTCTTACCAGTCCCTTTTCCTTTCTCCTTTTTCCATGGCCCTTGGTATGAAAGCTACCTTCTCGGTTCTGCCAATAGCCAGGAGAGGATCCTCCTATACATTAGGCAGAAGATAATTGATTTTTTGTCTAGACATGAGGTGGCCTCTACTCTAAACCCTGTGTTTCCCCATGTTAGGTAAGTCCAGGCAGCCATGTCCAAAGCCATGGGTACACCATAGTTTGAGAGAGACAAGGACTTTCATATCTCACTCCTAATCACATGGTCTTCTATCTAGCAGCATCAGCCATGTAGGTCCTATAGCAGACAGCAGCCCAGCCAGCAGCAGCAGCAAGAGTCAAGATAAGGCCCTGCTGCCTCCAGAGCAGGAGTCCAGGTACGTGTACCCTCTTCTTAGCTATCTACACTCTCTGTCCCCGTAAATCACATATAAGTAGGGAAGGGTATTACCCACTGCCATCCCCAAAATAGCAAATGCCCACTTCAGAAAGCAGGCTCCAAGAATATACATCTCTACAGCCCTCTGATCTGCAGTCTTGACAGTATAGCCAGCCATAATCATAACAGACATAAACCGAGGCTTCCCTGAGTTGTTTTTTGTTTTGTGTTGTTTTGTTTTTCTTTTCTTTCCTGAGTTTTCTCCAGCCCAAGAGATGCTGCCACTAGAATCAGACCTTGTAAGCCTTCAGGCTCTGCACTCAGCAACATGAATCTGTTCTTTACTTCTACTGCAGATCTGTGGACTGGCCTACCTTCCTGCAAGAGAATGTTATCTACATCTTGGCTGCTCGCCCCAATAGTGCAGCGATTCACCTGAAGCCCCCAGGATAGTGTGGGACAGAGAATCTTGGTTCAAGGACAGTGACATCCTTACCCTCCTTTCCTTTCTGCCTTTCCTCGACCAACCTCTGACACTGAGACTTATGGGGATGGGGCACTGCCAATATCTTAATTTGTCATTAAGCGTTATGGCACTGAAATCACCATTCCCCCCACAGCAGAGGCAGTAAGTGCACTGCCGCAAGGAGAAGCCCTGAGAACTGTGGCAAGGTCCACTCCTAGGCTAGCCCCTGCTCTCACATCAAAGGCCAAACTTGCCACCACAACGCACATATGTACATGTGTGCACACATGCCTAGCTCTCTTTGCCTGGTTCTTTTCAGTCAAACAGGTCCCTTTGTGAAGAAGAAGAAAAAAAAAAAAAAAAAGGCATAGACAAGATGTTCTTTTCTCAATTCTTCTATTGCCCAGTTCTGATTTTCAGTAGACAACATACTGATGATTTATTGTTAAAAAGGCAGTATATAAGACTCACGTTCTCTACTGGAAATACTGAAAGGCCCCTTCTGCCCACACTGAAAGCCTCTTCAGTGGTGAGCTGCTGTTATAGTGTGTCTCTGCTATGTTTCTCAGGTGTGTAGAGATAGGAAAATAGTCAAAAATCTTCACTGCAATTTATTTATTCCTCACTCATTTATTTAAAATTTAATTCCCTGTGACAGAGAAAGAAGCTAGCTTATGAAACATTGACCAGCAAGGGGAAAGGCATCCTGTTCCAGAATACCAGAAGGCTAGGAACCTCTCAGCCAAGTCCACAAGTCGTCAGTAAAGTAATCAAAATCCAGGATGACTCTTCCTGGTCCCTGGCTTTTGGATGGTTGCTCATGACCCAAAGCCCAAAGAACCTGAATGGAGCAAATATGTTGGCAGACTATGCTAGACTTTACCTAAGTCAACTACCACAGAAGCTAATGACAGCAACCTCTGCATGGAAGAAGAAAGAAGACTTATGCTTTTCTGTCATCCCAGGTCAACCACAAAACTAGAAAAGCACACCACTGTGTGAAGAATGAATCCAGCTTCCACAGATCAAGATAGAACACCTCTGTAAATTTCTGAGAAATGATTGCTTTCAGCCATGACAATGAGAATGACAGTAAGGGTACAAGACAACTGAGCTTCTGAAGAAGGTCTGCATATCTGCTCCTTCAAGCACAGGAGGTCCCAGTAAAGCCTTATAAAAGAATGTTTCCCCTTCCCCCATCACTATGTGGCCTCAATTGTTGCTTTCTTGATGTTCACTACATGTCCTTCCTCTCCATGCTAGGATGCTAGGGCCTGGGGCTGACATGGGAGGACTTGGGGGTCAAGCAAGGTACCACAGTGCCAAGTTTGGCCTGCAAGGACCCCTTTTCCAAGTTTTCAAGTAACTGTTATGAGTTAGCCCTAGCCCAGGGTCCAGGTTCTATGCTTCTGTTTCCACCTGCATGGCTTAAGTACAAGTAGATATGACACTAAGACTCATTCAGGAGGGAACTGAATGTCGTCACACAGAAGCTAATCTATCTCCATTGTTTGAGGTCTTGCACTTACAGAAGAAGAGTACCACTCAGGGAACAATGAAAACCTACACCTAGGGGCTTAAGTGCCCTGTATAGTCTTTCTGTAAGAATGGCATAAAGCAGGATGATTAGCTGCTCGGGATAAATTATTTAGGGCTGAAATGAAACAGGAGTCAAATATGGGTTCATATGTATGGTCCTGAACATTTCAAAACCCACAGCTTCTCTTTAGCCATATTCCCATAACTGATCACTAAGAGGATCCATTATTCAGTCTAGTTTTTGAAAGGAAGGAAGAAAACACACTCTTGAGCCTAAGGACTGCATCTGAAGCAGCCTGGCCTGAGATTTTACACAGAAGATTAAAACATTAAACACAAGAGTTCTTCTTGGTTCCTATCCTGCCAAGTAATCAGTAGCTGTGAGCTGGATCTCAAAAACAGATTTTGAGTAGAGACAAGATCTGAACTGTGAGAGCTGAACAGTTTTGTTTTGTTTGTTTGTTTGTTTGTTTGTTTGTGTTTTTCTCTCATGCTTCCTTAGTCACAAGGACTGGAAGGCCATCTTCTTGATCTTAATCTTTCACAGATCAAGACAATGTCTACCACTCTGGAAGTGCTGCCTGTAGCTCTCTTCGGGTGAGTGACGAGAGCCCGTTGGCCAGATCAGGCTGTTTCCTGGGGTCTGTAAAGCAGTCTAAGATTCTTTCACAATGGGAGCAGGCTCACTTAGGATCACTCTTCCCTGAAGGCAGCAAGCTTCCTTGGTGGGGCCTCGGCCAACTATCCCCAGCAAATAATAGAGTTCTGAGTCCATAGTAGTTCCTGAGAACTTCTTAGTTCCTAAGAAGCAGAAAAGCACAGGAAGGCAGCCAGCCTCTTCTACTTAAGCAGTCACTTTTTTTTGTGGTATCAAGGATTGAACTCAGGACCTTGTGCTTGTCAGACAGGCACTTATTCTACTGAGCTATCACCCTGGCCCACATTTAGCTTTTTACAAAGGGGAGGGTCTACTGCTCCCTAGTCTAGAGTTGCAAAGGCTCCAACCCAAACTGCAGTGCCCTAATCCCTAAAGCTGTACTACAGTATGTATAGAGATACCCAAACTTTCATCAACCCAGTGAGGCCCACACCCTTTTCAAGCTTTCCCATTATGACTCAAATTCTGCCAGGGACAAAAATTAATGTCTGTCTGCCTTTTAATAAAGGTAGGAAAGTATTTCAATGTTTTTTACTCCTGGCTACAGAAAATTGAAATCAGTGCTTTTCCCACCCCAAATCCCAATCAGGAGAGTCTTGGGTTGTGTATGCTCCTCTGAAGGACCACTTGCCCTAAGCCCATTTTCACTCTGCAGTCCTCCATGCTCAGATTTAAATAAAGTGGCATCTAAATGACAATGTGGGCTACAGGGATAGATGGCCACTGAAGGAGTGGCTGTGGCAACATAATCTCCAGGTTTGCACCTGAGGGAGCACTTTTTAACATTTGAGCAGTGACCCCTGTGATATCCCACAGAAGGCCTCTCCTCATTCCTGGTAACTGATGCAGTTCTCAAGTACTGTTTCTTTGAGAAGAGGTACAGCAGAAGCCATGAATATGTTGCTTTCTCCTACAACCCAGAGGATAGACTGGGAGGGCAAACACCCACCTTTCTGGCCCTGGTGCACCCTATGGAATGTAACCTGAACCTTGCCTAAGTGGCTAGGGCTGGAGGTTTCCCCATTTCTATCACCGGTATGAAAAGCACATAGACTGCCTGAGAAGAGGGCACTTTGCCAGCCAGTGAGCTCCAGGGTTGTGCCCACACCTCAGCCCAAAGCACAGCCATTGCAGGCACCAAGAACTTAAAATAGTGGTACAAAAAAAAAAAAAAAAAAAAAAAACAGTGGTACCAGAAAGTCCAAAAGCTAGAAAGAGGCTCAACAAAACAACTAGGCCATTCATGACACCCCAGAGCCAAAAGTAACCTCTAGGCAAGCATGTCTCCTTCAGACATGGAGAGTAAAGGCAGATACGCAGTATGAAGTCATGCATTGTTTAATAATGAGCATACATTATTTGAACTGTGTCTTAAGTGATTTCTTTGTAATATGAACATCATAATGTATATAAAACATGACTAGGTCATTTAATCTTACGGGATCATTGTTAGAACATCATCATTATGCAGTGCATGACTCTCCTGTACTTGGCACTAAAAGTTTGATCAACCTTGATAGTAGAACTTCAGGACATCCTTGAAGCATCTGTAACCTTCATCCCTATATATCCTCCCTACTTACAGGGAACATATTGCTACTTTCTCCTTGCCGCTTAGTCTGAATTTGCTAAGATACCTCTGGGCCCCTGGCTGCAACCCAGACAAGAGAGATCTTAAGTGGGCACTTTGAGTGCATCATGCCTGTTCCCAACAGCTCAGCCCTGGAGTGGAGTGGGGCTGGCATTTTCCCTGCTGTTGCTTTCCTGCTGTCCCTATTTTTGGCAGTCTTAAAAATGAATAGGTCATAGAACTTCCATTAGATGCAACCAGCACTCAGAAAAAGCTGCCTCTCTCTAGGCCACCTGCCCCAGACACACAGAGGGTCTGGTCTCATCTGGACTCACAAGGAGCCGAATCACATTCCAATTTGTGTAACACTGACTTGGCCTTTCTATATCGATGGTGAGCAAAAGCCTTCAAGCTTATCTTCCAGCTATTAAGGAAAAGTCATGATCTGTCCAAGCCAAACACAGAAGGGGAGTTGTTAAGTAACCATGGAGAATCAGACACCTTGAATCCCTCATGCCCCTTTTCTGCAGAAGCTAACTTGACAGTAAGCTGGAGAGCATCCCCAAGCCCTGTCTTCCTGTCTACAGCTGCATGTTCCTCCCATTGCCTCAGCCTACATGACACTTCAAGAAGAGCTCCCGGAACACAGCAGAAAACATAATAAAGAGTGTGACACTTCTTCAGCTTTCTGCTTCCTTTTGTTTGGACAACTTACCATTTATGTTACTTCCCATTGTTGGCCAATATTGGATGAGTGAGACAGAAACCACAGTAGCCTCCAAGAGGAACATAATGTACAGAGGGGCTCTGTAGAGATTCCTGGCCCTGACCTTCCCGAGAGCCAAGCGATTGATGGGAGTCAGGGCACCAGACAGAAGCTGCAAAGATCTATCCTGCACAGACAGGAAATGGGGGGGGCCCAAGGGGAGAATCATAGTTTTTTGAAATCTCCCAACCAATCTGCTATATATTTTCCCTCTCCTTGCCACAGGCCAATTTCAGAGACATCTCTTAGTTCTAGCTGAGTTACAAAACGGGGAAGAAAGTTGGCTGTTTTCTTCTGATCTTTGGGACCTCCCTAGTTGGGGAGTTTCCTTCCCATTTTACCAATGTTTTAATGTAACATGATAAGAGTAAAGAAAACTCAAGCATCGAGAGGAATGAGGTCTCTGTAGTCCTCATTCATCTCTCTACGTGGCGAAAACAGCCATTTCCTGTGGGTGAAGAATCTCTTCTATAAATAAGATACTGGACTACCTCCAAAATCATAAGGGTCTCACATACACGTACCTGCTAACATAGTTGGCCACTTACTATGCAGTAGTAAGTCCTAAGTGGTTACATAAAGTAAGCGTCAAAAAAAATCTTATAAAGAGTCTGAGGGTGGGGCCCAGCAGGATGGCTCAGCAGTCTGAAGCGCCTGCTTAGGAAAGCTTAGGCGGGCGGCTGCAGGGACCGCGGTTTGATCCCCAGCACCACATGCTGCACCAGCCCTACCCTCAGGGCAGGCTGAGCCAGCCATAAAAATAAATAAACGTTCTGAAACAAGAAAAAAAAATAAAAGATTAAAAAAAAAAAAAGTCTGGGGGTTGTGGCTCAGCGACCTGTTGCCTAGCGTGTACAAACAAGTTCCTGAGTTTGATTCTCAACACCACAAAAAGCAAAAAGATTTGTATTGCAGATGGGGTACATAGTCCCATCTCTCCTATCCCTGGAAAGAGACCTAGACAGGCATCCTGGCCTATAGCCATGTCAGACACTTACCACATGTACAACTCCACTCACTCATTGGACTACCTCTTCTCGCTCACATTTTTCCAGAGGTGGGGGGGATCCATTAGATCCAGAGATGCTTATGGCATCATACTATCCTCTCCTTTATCTCCAGGAAATCTGAGCATCAAGGCAAAAAAAGAGACATAAAGGCTAGGTCTCTGTAGCTGAACAAGTTTATGCCAACCCCAGTCCACAATCCTGGCCAGCAGTTTATTCCCTCCTGGGACTGTGCCTCCCACCAACTCTCATGTAGAGTTGTCATGTACTATGGTCAGAGCCTTACCTTCACGCAAACCTCCACCAACCTGTCCTGCTCTGACTTCCTCCGTATCCAAAGAATCTCACTTCCCAAAAAGAAGAAGTGGCTGCTAAATTTGCTGAACATGCAGCAGTGCTATCTCTTCCACCATTTCTGAGGATTGGCTAGTTTGACCTCCCTGAATTTGTGTTGTTGTTGTTGTTTTTAGTACAGGGTCTTACTATGTAGATCGGACCCATAGTGATTCTCCTGCTTTCAGCTTCCCAAGCGCTGAGATTACAAGCATGTGCCACCACACCCAGTCTCAATCACTGTCTCAGCGTGCCCAGAGGCAGGCCCAGCACAGCACACCAAGGATTGAACCCTGGCTGCTGCATTCTGCCAAAGCAAGTGCTTTAGTCTGCTAAGCTATCTGGCTGGCCCCTTGTTGTTTTTTAATCTGTAAAAATCTGAAAAACTGTCCCTGTCCTATCTGCCTTCTGAACTGGTAGTTGAGTAATGACAAAATGAGACTAGTAAAAGTAAAGAGCTACACCAGGCATGGTGGGAGCCTGTAACCCCCGCACTCAGGCTGAGACAGGAGGATTGTTGCAAGTTTGAGACTAGTCTATGTTACATACAGAGTTCAATGCTGGCCAGAACAACTTATCAAGATCCTGTCTCAAAAAAAAAAAGAAAAAGACAGAGCTGAATACACTGTAAGGTACAGAGTGAGGAGCAAGGATTTCTGCTCCATCTGAAGCTGTGGTATTCTGCTCTCCCAAAGTATCCACCAGAGGTGGGGGTATTGCCAGTGGTCTCTGTCCACAGTGCTGAAGTCACAGCCAAGCCAGCAGGGTGCTATCTTTCTTTGTCCCACCTTTAAGGAAATATCAAGTACAGAAATTTTCAAATTCAGAGATTGCCATCAAATTCAGAAGTTGTTGTCAAAATACTTTTTGTTTATTTCACATATCTTTAATTTTTCAAAATCCATAACGGGTGCAAATGAGCAGAAGGTGATTTAGCTGCTCAGGAAAAAAAAAAAGACATGAAGTCTTAACTTTTTTTTTTTTTTTTGTCTTTTTGAGACAGGGTCTCGCTATGCAGTTCAGGCTGGCCTTGAGCTCATTTTTGTAGCCCAGGCTGGTCTAGAACTCCTCCTGCCTCAGCCTCCCAAGTGCTGGGATTACAGGTGTGCGCCACCACGCCCGGCATGAAGTCTTAACTTCAGTGGATGAACTGCTTAAGGTAGCCACCAAAAAATGAACTGATACAATCTGAGGCTTTGTGGAAACAAGTTCAGAGTCAGAGAAGGAAGGCAGGCTGACTCACTTATACACTGCAAAAGCACTCCTAGAAGAAGTTAATGAAAGCCAGACACCACAAGCTGAAACCCATAAAGAAGAATGTGGTCCTAGTAGCCAGGATCAAGCCAGAGCAGAACCATATGAAAGCATGCAATCCTGGAGAGGGACAGATACAAGGACTGCAGACAGCTGACATGTGGCCCATGAGGCTGATGAGATTGAGGTGGTTTCCAGGAGAGCTAAGACAAAAGGTGAACAAATGGGAAGGTAGGTTCCTCCTCAATAGGATCAGAGGACAACCATATACAAGGGATGGCAGTGAATCTGTATAAACATATGACAGAAATATTGTGTTCAGAGGAAAATGCCTTATTGGATGCTAAGTTCTCTTGAATCTCGAAATGCCAGTCGACACATGCCTTCTGCCAAACATGAACACTGGCTGAACTGGAGGAAGTCTGATGACCATAAGGACTACATGACCCTAATGTTTTGGCATCAAAAACCCGGGAACTTCACTTTCTTTAATTCACAGAAAAGCTCTGGAAGCTTTCCTCTGGAACCTGATGCTGCATGCCCTCTGCTGGGCTAGCACTGTCATCTCACCCCAAAGCAAGAAACAACCCTTGTAAGCCGGTGTGGAACTAATTTGTGTAGATTCAAAACATGCACAGAGACACTGCTATGAGCAAGTTAGATACAGACCCAGTGTACAGGATCAGAACTGAATCTGAGTGAGTTCAAGTGCCTGGTACCAAAATCAGGGCTTGGCCATGTGTAAGAGAAGAGCTTAGGATGTAGCTAGATTTGGGGAGCTGTTTTATCCAGGACTTCGGTGTAATCGAAGTCAGTGACTCAGATTAATACTAAAGTTGGAACTTGATGTGAGATCAAAGCCTAGTGCCAGGTGTCTGGAGGAAGTATAAATCAGGTGAGATACTAAGAGTAACCACAGAAAGGAACTGTTATGCATCCAAGTTAATAGATTCTCATAGAATCCAAGTAATGAACACCCAATCACTGGATAATTCATACAGAGATATTGCCCAGGGCAGAGGTATGAAGGATGGGGGACAGAATTAAAGGTCCCTTTATTTTCAGAAAGTATATCCAAGTATCCTAGTTCCAACTTCCTATTAAAGCCCCCTACCTAGTGTTACCACATAGATACAGTTTAGGGATGGGAGAGGCCCAAGGTCCAGTCCTGTTGCTGAAGAGCTGGCAGCAGTGGGGGTAGTCTCTGCTCCCCCCAGGATTCTCTATTTCTACTGGCAACAGCCTGGCAGCCTCCCACACCCAGTTCTTAGCAACCATGGGAGCCCCTGGCAACTGCTGCCATGGTGACAAGACAAAACTGAGCACAGGAAGGGGACAGCACTTCCTCTGGAGGCTTTGAGATGTGTGCAAGATAGGATGCTACCCCTCCCGTACACAGTCTAGGAGGGAACATGTGCTCCTGTCTAAACACCTCCTCACTGGCAACCACCCATGCCCCTGCCCACAAGTTCCGGTTCCCTCAGGGTGAGGAAATGAGGGACACCTAGGGTTATGACGTCTCTGTGGTGAGGGAGGGTGAGCGGGGGTGTTTGGGGCTGGCATGATTACAGATCTCTGCATTCACTGGCAGACATGGTATCAATGTCTCAATAGCCACATACTTCACCCACATTGTGATATGTAGACACATGCTTACATGTTTAATCACATCTGTACACTGACACAAAATCACATACTTATAAGGAGTAACAGAACAAGCATACTACCACACAAAGTCAGTTATACAGAAACATTCTCACTCACAAATTGGACTACAAATACAACAGTGCTAATAACTCCCAATCCCAGACACCCAAAATTATAGATGCATTCACACACCCAGATATCTATGAACACAATGTAATAGTTAACTTGGTTGAGCTTTAACTGCATGCCAAACTCAGAATTAATCACATTCCATGTTTTACCTTAATTAACTCAACAGTCCTGTGAAGTACTGCTTTGACCTCTCTGCATTTGTAAAAGATAAAATGAGACACAAGTGTGGAATGTAGCCTCACAATGCTGACAGTCTGACTCCAAGACCCACACTCTCATAGTCTGTACCAGGCTGTGTGTTCTGGTTCCTAGGCACACACCCAATGCCACAACAGTGAAGCAGCAGGCAGCAACTGTGGTCCAGAAAAACAACAGTTTGAGCCACCAACACCTTGAGGGCATAACCCTACATCCCTGTGGGCTCAAGCCTACACTTTGGCATTAGCAAGGGCCAGGTAAGTGCTGGTGACTAAATCCTGCCTCCATGTTGGCACAGGCAAGGCTGGGGGAGGCAACGACAGAAGTGGAAAAGGAAGAGGTAGAGCCACCCACAATCCCCCACAACTCATGAAGCAGGAGAGTGAGAGTACCTAAATCTGAGGAGCCAGCAACAGTCCTGGGCTCCCTTGTCCCACCCTACCCATGTCTCCCCTCTCTCCATCCCTTCCCCTCCTCATTCTCCTCAACCTATCAGCTCTGTCCCTGCAGTTTTCTGTTCATGCCATCTTTCCTCTGTACTATTCCCCATCCCCAGCCCTTCCTCAGCCCTTTATTTTCTCCCCTCTTTACTGCTCCCCTTCTCCCCGTCTCAGCCACAGCATCTCTCCCTCATCCTGCATATGGATCAAGGCATCCCCACATTCCCTTTAACTGTACTTCTCTATTCTCTTCTCACCCTAATTCCTTTTCTGATTTTAAACTCACACTTCTTTACCCAGTGGTGACAATGTCCCCAAGAAGAGCACCGGAAACAAAGCAGCTAATGAAGAAGATACAGAAATACCCAGGGCTTCTGGGCCTCTCTCTTGCTCTGTTCTGTGACCTAGGTATTCCAACCTTCAGTTTCCAGCTTGCCTGACTTCACGGGTGTTTAAACTTTTTCCAAGAAACAGCAAAGGAAAAGGTGGGAACTTCTAGGCCCTTCCTTTATCACAGAACTCCCTTTCCCTCTTCACCCCCAGATTACCCCCTCCCCACCCCCGCTCCCTGGAGCACAGATGGGCCTGGGAGACAGTAACGTGGGCGCCAGGCTCGGTGTCTGCTGGTGCGGCGGCTTCCGCTGGCGACCGCCTCCGCAGCCCCGCCTGCTCTGAGCATCGGGGACACCGGGGCTGAGATTTAATTATTTAAGGAGGAGGGGGGAGCAATTGAGATGAGAGAGCCTAAGGGTGTTAAGAGAGCATGGGGAGATGTGATGAAAGTTTAAAAGGGGAGCTATAATAGAGGAGACCAAGGATGCACAGCATAAAGAATAGGACAAGATTTTAAAGGAGGAAAAAAAGAAATAGAACAGAAGATGGGGGTGGAGGAACAGGAGATCGCAATGGAGAAGAAGAGAGGGGTAATACTGAGGAACTCCAATGGAAGTAAAGTGAACGGTTGGTTATGAGGGGCTTTAAATCGGAAACTATGAGAATTGCTGAGAAGGCTCTGATCATGAGAGGGTCGGGATGAAGGGATTCTACAGAGGTTGGAAAGGGGCTTGAAAAGAGAATTATGGAGGTGCCACTCCCGCGAAGAGCCATCAGGTTACAGCAAAAGAAGAACAGAAGGCCACTTAAACGAACTATGTCTATTCGGGTCTGTTCTGAGGGTCAGTTAGGCGATGATAGGTCAACCCTAGAGCAAGGTAAAGTGAAGCTAAATCAGGTCAGGTCGAGGTTAGTACACAGTTCAACGGATGTCCGCTAACACGGGGTGATCTGTGGGCTCTGATCCAGAGACTACATCTCCCAGAGTACACCATTCTCTCTCCCTTCGACTCTCTTAAATGAAGAATGCCCCAAGTCACTACCAACTACTGGGCGCAATTTTCCTTTAAGGCTGTCTTTGACGTTGTACAAGTTCCAGAAGGTTCTTCCAGGATTCCAGAAGTGGCCAGTCCGTCCCATCTTCCCAAATCAGAGATTGGACTAATATAGTTACCACCACCGCCACCACCATCGCAACCACCACCACCACCACCCCCGCTCGCCCGCCCGCCCGCCCTCTCAGGTCTGAGTCTCACAGACAGACCAATAAAATCAAAGGGCGCAAGGAGTTGCCACCCTCTGTCCCTTTTACCAATGATGCGACGAGATGGAGAAGAGGCGTGGTTGACTGATCCCAGAAGGCACCAATCAGACCCACACCAATCACGGCCCGGAATGTGTGCGCGTGTGGCCGGGTGACCCGGGCGGAGAAGGGGCGGCTATCACCGAGCCGCTCTTCGATAAATAGCCAATCACAAACGAGGTTGAGCTGAGTGACGGGCTAACGGCGCAATAAGCAGTGCAGAGGCGGAGCCGTGGGGGCGGGCTCCCGGTCCCGCTGTCTGCGGCCGGCGGGCAGGCGACTCCTGTCCCAAGTGGAGGCGGCGGAGCCGGAGCTGGGGGAGGGGGCGACGGCTATCTGACGGACCGCGGCGGTGCCCGCAGCTCCTCACCGGTGAGGGCGCCGAGCGAGACTCAGGGGTCCCGGGAGCAGGGTGTCGCGAAGCCAGGGGTCTCGGTGTCCGAGGACGGCGGGGGCTGGGGGTTGGGACACAGAGGACCTATCGGGTGTTCTGCTGTAGGGATGAGGGATTGGGGGGACTCGGGGTCTGCGGGGTGCACAGTGTCTGCGACCCAGGCTTGGGTCTCACCGAGGACAGTCAGCGTCGGGGAGGGTCCGGTGGGTTTGAGTTCCGTCAAGAGGAGCTGCTTCTGAGCAGGCCAGCCTGCCGGCGAGGGTGACATCACTTACCCCCTCCCTCGCCCAAACCCCCTTCCCTGCTTTCCCAGCCGCGCCTTTTGTCCTGGCCAGGCTCTGCTCTGCCCCGCCCCTCTCCGCCCATCTGCGGGGGAGGAGACTCCGGGTTAGTGACTTCATTGAGTAGGTTCTTGGGGTTTGGGCTTGGGTCCTCCCCACAGAAAGACAAGAGGAGCTCACTGCCTCGCATCCCTTGCAGTCATACCACTCACAGGTACACACACTGCCACTTACAAGCACACGCTGCCACTGCCAGCCTCACTGTCACACTGCCACACAGCCACTCACAATCCTCCAGACACTACTGCACCTGCGAGCAGGTGGCCACTGGATCCTCTGCCTTCACTCTTGGTACCTGGGGATCAAGTCCTGCTCCTGCGGCACCAGACAGGCCTTGCTGGGCAAGGGCCTCTGAGAATCTGAGGAGGTGGCTTCCAGAGCTGCAGCTTTCCCAGCAGGCTCCGGTGGAGCAATCAGAGGTGAGGGGCTTGGCTGGGCATGTTTAAGCGCACCGTGCTCTCCTGCCCACCCCCAGCAGCACCCCCACTACAGGCTCGAGGAGCTTTCCGGAGCTTCCCACACTTCTGGGGAGAAGACTTCTTAGCCAGCTTGATGTTTAAAATTCAGCTGGAGCCCTTAAAACTTCGAGCGTGGACGCTGAATGGGTTTGTAAAGTTTCGGTAAGTCCCTCCTGAGAAGGGCAGTCATTCTCATATGAAGTCAAACTCTGCATCAGCCACCCCCTCCATTGCTGACTTGCCTTCTCCATCTCATTTTCATTTCATCTCCAGTTACATGCAAGACTTCATTTCTCATCCATATGTGTGAATGAATTGCACCTCTTATTCATCTCTCAGCACTTTTTTTCTTAATCGTCTCCTCCAGTGTTTCGTATTCTCCTAGTTCTCCCACACTTGACCCATCAGTACCTCGTTTTCCCCCCTCAGCCATTTTCATTTGTTGTCTCTCAACTTCTCCATCAGTACTTCATTTTCCACATCATCTATCTCCCCTCCCAATGCCCTAGCAGTTTCTCTTGCCATTTTTCCCCATTTTTTTTTTTTTTAATTTGTGCCACTAGTTAACATCCCCTGTCATTCTTCTCCATCAAAGGCAGTGCCATGCCATGGGGTTCCTTTGTCATTCCACCACGTGGCTTGCTTTCGGGTAGGGAGAGGGAGGGAGGGTGGAAAGGAGAAGGAAAAGGAAGCATGTCCTGAAACAGTTTTCCCTGTGTCTGTGGAGGCAAGAGAATGTGGGTCTAGAATAGCTAGCAGGTGGGTGCCAGGGAGGAAGCTGGCCGGGAGAAAGGGTAATGCGGGGACAACAAAAGAAAGGTGGATGAATGAGTGGTTCTACTTGCCCTCTGGCTAGAAGCTGCTAGTGTTTCCTGGGGCACCCGGTGGTGTACTAGGGTTCCTTAAGAGTCCCAGGGGAAAGAAGGTGTGGACCAGAGCAGAGATGGCATACCACCCCCAGCTGCCTCTCAGACGGCTTCTACTGCTGCTTCCGAAAATGGCTGCCCTCCTCCAGATGCTCTTTCTTCTCTGCCTCCCCCAACCCCAGCTCCCCCACAGACGTGACATGCTAGTGTGGGGAGATGGGGGAGTACCCGCCTTTATGGTGTCTTCTTATCAGAATGAGGTGACTCCCAGCACCATGAGTCAACCAGCCACCTGCAACAGGCCCTGTGGGGGCAGGACCCAGGATCATTGTCACTGCCTACCTGGGGCTTTGGTGGCTTCCCTTTCACCCAGTCACAGCCTTCATCCCTGCTAGGATACCCTGTACACCTACCTCAGTGGTTTGAAGTAGTCATAACAGAAAAGCAGGATTTGGCTATGGCTGCCCGCCCAGGACATTGCTAGAAAGACTTTGGTTCTCCCAGCTTTGGCAGTGGTTGTCTGAGCCTCAAATGGCTACAGAGTGGCTTCTGGCCATTCCCCCTAATAGCTCTAGACAGAGGAAAGCCCCCTTCTGTATCATATCTTTCACAGATGCACTGGGGGTGGGAGACCAGAGTGAGAGAATCAGAGCCTGTGCAGCACCAGGGGTCACCAGGGGTGTGAGGGCTGGGTCAGATCCTAGACCACACATGGATAGGTAAGAGGGAGGAACTTCAGGGAAGGTGTTTAGGAAATGGTGGGCAGTGTCCAGTCATCTCCTAGCAGTCAGGGCTCCAAAAGGCTCTATTACTGGGAAGCTTTTTTCCACTGGTGCTTAAGCAGTACAGACAAGGCTTCACACACAGCTTTGTGTATAGACATTAGGAATGAGTAAAGGCAACTCTTGCCCTGATTGGGGGAAGGACAGTGTCACCCCCAGTTAATGAAGGCGTTGGAGCAGCAAAGGCTGTGAGTCACCATAATCTGAGTCACATGTGAGGCTTAGCATAGTCTAGGGAGCAGGAGCAGGGAGGCTTGGGGTCTCCAAAGGAAGGGAGGACTCGGACATCCATACCCTGACTCAGCCTTGCTGGCTGAAGACCCATCCATGCTTGTTCCCAGTGCTAGACACTGCCCCAGCTGCCCTCAGCCTGGGCACCGTGCCTGAGGTGTGGCGTAGGAGCCATGATGTTCAGGTGACCTCAGCCAGTACATCGACCTTCTGCAGCTTTTGCACATGGGTTTGTCAGTCCATAGCACTGCCACCTTCCTCAGAAGGGCCTCTCGGAAATCCTCAGTCTGGTCCCAAGAAGTGAGTTACAACCTTCAGTGTCTTGCTGGGAAAACCCAGAAGCTGAGGAAATAATCATGGAATTCTAGGATGTCAGAACTGGAAGAGATCATCTAGTCCAAAGCCTTCATTTTACAGATGGGGAGACAAAGGCCCACAGAACAGGCATGACCTGCTGAAGGTGCCATAAGGTATCATTTAGGGATTGTAGGATCATCAGGAGCAGGGCTGGAGAGTCAAGAATAGAGGCACCAAGCATTGGCCGTGGGTTTCTTTCAGAAACAAGGAGACCAGCACCGGTCCAGTGGCTGTGATGGGAAAAGATTATTACAAGATTCTTGGGATCCCATCAGGGGCCAATGAAGATGAGATCAAGAGAGCCTATCGGAAGATGGCCTTGAAGTACCACCCAGACAAAAACAAAGAACCCAACGCTGAGGAGAAGTTTAAGGAGATAGCAGAGGCCTATGATGTGCTGAGTGACCCTAAGAAGCGAAGCCTGTATGATCAGTACGGGGAGGAAGGTAAGAGGGTGTACTGTCGCCCAGTCCTGGCCTGCATTTGTCTGGAATCCTGGGTGAGGCAGTTCTTTCAGCAGGGGATGGAGGCTAAGGAGCATGAGGGAGGCAAGTGTTCTAAGGGGGGAGGGGAGACTACTGAGCCTCAGTTTACTGTGGTTGTCCCCACCCCTCTCCCCTCTTAATCTTCAAGTTCTGGCTCTACAGAGATCTGAAGCCAGAGCCAGAGGCCTTCCCTTTTTCAGTCCCAGCCTTATTAGTCCTGCCTGAAGTCCCCGCTGCCCATTGGCTGATGGGAAAAGTTGGGGAAAGGAGCCTGTATGGCTTTCTGAGGGCAGAACATTTACATTCACCAGCATAAAAGTCTGGCCCTTAGGCAACTAAGGATTACCCACCAGAGTTCTGAGTAGAATTGGTTGTCTCCTTCCCTCCCCTGCCTTTGCCCACTTCGGGCCAGCAGAACACAGAAGGAGCTTTACCTCACCAAGGAAGTGGCAGGGGTCCAAGGCTGCAAGGGAAACTGGCATCTGACCCCCTCTTTGGGGCAGCCGGTGGCCAAGCACAGGGCGGGTGGCAGGAAAGGCCCAAATAAAGCCTCTGAGAGGGTGGCCCCTCCCCACGCATCCCACAGGCATGATGTAGCTGCTAATTCTGGGCCTGCCCCTCAGGGCCGCCTGCCGCCCGCCAGCCACAGGCACCTGTCAGGCTATATTAAGAGACATTGTCACAGCTGAGGACTCTCCTTTCTGGGAGAACTGTTCTACCTTCCCCCAAACATTCACCCTTCTTTTATGCTGTCCTCTTTTCCCGCCCTGTTGTATCTTCCAAATGGAATGGGTTAATGGTATGTACTATGCCTGATACAAAACAGGCTCAAAACATGTTCTTTTCCCCTTAGCCCTTCCTTTGTGTTCCACTATCCTGTGTGCCCCAATCCTCCCAACTCTCTCTTCTTTTCTGTTCCTTTCGTTTCCTCCTGTTCAATTCTGGCACTTATGAGCCCCCAGACTCACCAGGAGCCTGCTGGAATCCCCAGCTTCATCCCCAGAATTCTCTGTCTGGGATAGAGTGGTAGGGCTACTGGTGGGAAAGGAGTAAGCCAGGTGGACACCATGCCACCATGTGAGCTGTCTCAGAATTGCACTCATCTTTCCCCTCAGTCTTGCCTTTGTGAAAGAAGAAGTAAGCACAGGAAGAGCTACCCTGAAACTTCACCCCTCTTGAATGAAGGGTATCCCTTAGACTCTGGGCCTGGCCACTGGATTCAGATGCAGAACCCATGCTATGAGGGACCTTGATGCTCCACAGCCTTACCCATACCTGCAGACTCTCGGGAGAGAGAAGCAACCTTGGAAATGGTTACATTTCTGTTTCTGTCCACCCTGCTTCCTCCTCAACAGCGAGAACAATTGTGCATACAGACGCTGTGTGCAGTTCCAGCTTGGAACAAGTTGTTCCCGGTTTGAAAAGGTGGCGGTGGCAGTGCAGGAATCCCCACAGTGAGAATTAGCCCCTCCTGTCATTAGTCCAACCTCCCTCCTGCACTAGAGCTCCCTCAAGCATCCTGAACTTGCTTGCTAGTCACCCCCTCAGTAGGAGGAAATAACAGCCCATAGGCCTTGGGGGAGGGGTGCAGAGGCAGCTGCATAAGTCCCTGAACTGCTTGCCACTTGGCCTCTCTAATGAAATCCAGATCTGCCTTCCCAGCCCCAAGAAATAACAGGCTAATTTAGGCTCAGGCTTCCACAGCCAATTGAAATTCTAGATAAAAGACCTTAAAGAGAGTGAGTCTACAAATTCTAGATCAGCTCTGAGTTGATTCCCTCCCCACTCCACCCCATTCCCTCCATCACCCCCACCACTATCCTTGGAAGGCAACGTCCAGGAATCTGATTCTTTTAGACGGGATCTGGTCCTGGCTCCAGAGAGAACAGCTGAGGTCACCACCTGCATTGCGCCAGCCCATTCATGCATAGTGTTTGCTCAACATTAGGTGTGGGATGCGGGGCTTATGTTGTATAGCTCCATTCCCATTGTAAGCTCTGTGGATACAGTGTGTGAATGACACTCACTGGGGTAGTACAATGCTATGCACAGCTTATTGGAAAACGTTTTCTAGAAAAATGTCTCATTTTCTTTTTTTCTTGTTTCAGAACTTTTGTTTGTTTATTTATTTATTTTTATGGCCGGCTCAGCCTGCCCTGAGGGCAGGGCTGGCACAGCATGTGGTGCCAGGGATCAAACCACAGTCTCTGCAACTTCCTGCAGGCGCTTTAGACCACTGAGCCATCCTGCCAGGTCCCTCGTTTTCTTCAAATTAACTCATTTTCCTGCTTTTTAATTTTTCTCATTCCCATTTAGGCAAGAGTCAGGGAAAGAAGAGGATTACTAGAAGCAAAGTAAAAACCAGGCTTCCCAGTCTGGGGAGATAGCTCAGCTGTCTAAGTCCCTATCTGATGAACACAAAGACCCAAGTTCAATTCCTGGTGCTATACCCTGTAACATCAAGTACCACGCCCACCCTGTAAACCAGGGGTAGTGGCACACACCTGTAATGTCAGTGCTAAGGAGACTGAAGCAGGAGGATCAGTACAAGTCTAACTGCATAGCAAGACCCTGTATCACCAAATTAATTAATTTTTTAAGTGGGCTCCCTCCTGGGGTGTGCCCCACGTTGCTTGGGAGAAGTCACTTACTACCCTCTATGTAGTCAAATCCTGTCTGGTTGTCTCTTGTCCTGGGTGTCTTTGAAGACAAGTGGA
Source organism: Myocastor coypus (assembly GCA_004027025.1). NCBI lineage: Eukaryota > Metazoa > Chordata > Mammalia > Rodentia > Myocastoridae > Myocastor > Myocastor coypus. The sequence goes on along the minus strand of PVJA010022705.1, from coordinate 14,072 downwards.
GAGAGACTGGGGAGCCAGGTATGTCTTGTAGTGTGACACCAGGCCAGCTATTCAAGGCTTTGTGAGGTATCTCTGGGCTGTATGTGAAAAAGATTACAGGACTAAAAGTCACCTCCCAGAAATGCCCTACTCCTGGCTTTTCTAACTCTTTGGTAATCTGACCTGAAGATGTACATCATGCTTAAATGTATAATTAATTTAGAGTAGAAATTAATCTTGCCAGAAGCTTTTCTTGCTCTGTTGGTTTGACAACCTCCATGGGAATTAAAGGTTGCTTCCTTCTCAGGCCCACAAACCAAAAGCTAGATGTAGGAGTCCCTTTTAGGTCCTCATTTTGACCCGAGAAGTCAATATTTGTAATCCCAAAGTTACGTTATTGGAATCTCATCAAGGTAATTCCAATCTACCACTTCCCATGCAACCCACGGCAAAAGTAAAAACACTAAAACATATTTATAACTACTGGGGAGTCAAGGGGCTCTAAGTCCAGCCATAAAGATAGTTCTTTGGAAAGAAGAAAGCGATCCAAGGCCTCACCCGGCTTTATTCAGTGGAGGAGTGGCTTGAGGAGGAATGACAGAATTGTGGGAGGTAGTGAATACTATGAGCTGAGCTAGGTGGGGGTCCTACATTTACATCTGCCACCTGCAGAGGACATGCAGAGAGTTAATATTTTGGGTAGTCTGGTGCTTTAGCTTTGATATAATCTTTCAAGTCCCAGGAAGGCATAGCCTGTGTCTCCAGGCTCCTTCCCAGCTGGCAGCATGAAGATACATGGATACCACCTTCAATGACTATCACCAACACCTCAGCTAGACCAATATACATTGCTTAAGACCAATTGAGAGGATAAACAAAAGTCCTAGCCAGTTCTTATATAAGGAAATAGGGCCAGACTCAGTCAAAATAGAGACAGTTGCTCGTCCTTCAAGGAGAGCTGGTTAGGCGGTCCACCACAGCTAGAGGGCAGGGGAAAGACATTGGGGCAGCTCTGGGATGGACCACACTGTCCCTAACTTCTCCTTCCTCTAGGCCTGAAGACTGGCGGTGGTTCATCAGGTGGCTCCAGTGGCTCCTTTCACTACACCTTTCATGGGGACCCTCACGCCACCTTTGCCTCCTTCTTTGGTGGCTCCAACCCCTTCGATATCTTCTTTGCCAGCAGCCGCTCCACTCGGCCCTTCAGTGGCTTTGACCCAGATGACATGGATGTGGATGAAGATGAGGACCCATTTGGTGCCTTTGGCCGCTTTGGCTTCAATGGGTTGAGTAGGGGTCCAAGACGAGCCCCAGAACCACTGTACCCCCGGCGCAAAGTGCAGGATCCACCTGTGGTGCATGAGCTGCGGGTGTCCCTGGAGGAAATCTACCATGGTTCTACCAAGCGCATGAAGATCACAAGGCGGCGCCTCAACCCTGATGGGCGAACTGTGCGCACCGAGGACAAAATCTTGCACATCGTCATCAAGCGTGGCTGGAAGGAAGGCACCAAGATCACCTTCCCCAAAGAGGGCGACGCCACACCTGACAACATCCCTGCCGACATAGTCTTTGTGCTCAAGGACAAGCCCCACGCCCACTTCCGCCGGGATGGCACCAATGTGCTCTACAGTGCCCTGATCAGCCTCAAGGAGGTGGGGCCTGCTCGAGGGGGTGTGGGTGGTGTGTATGTAGCGTGCGTGTTTTAGGGTGGCGGTGATGGGAAACAGTCCCTTCTTCCTGGCACTCTTTCCCCATTTCAGGGGTTTTCCTCCCTTCCCATGCTGCCTAGTCATTTCCTCACTCTCTGCCTCTTTTTCCCCAGGCACTGTGTGGCTGCACTGTGAACATTCCCACTATTGATGGCCGAGTGATCCCTTTGCCCTGTAATGATGTCATCAAGCCAGGCACCGTGAAGAGACTCCGTGGGGAGGGACTTCCCTTTCCCAAGGTCCCCACTCAGCGGGGAGACCTCATTGTGGAGTTCAAAGTTCGCTTCCCAGATAGATTAACACCACAGACTCGACAGATCCTTAAGCAGCACCTACCCTGTTCCTAGGCTCTGCCCCAGCTAGTCCAGAGTCTACCACAGCAATACCCCCACATTCATCCCATCCAGTGTGCACTCAGCTTGACATCCACTGGACACTGGCAACTTTTTCTAAAATGCAAAAAAAAAAAAAAAAGCCACTGGTTTTCAGGATAATGTTCCTGTCCCTGACCCTTTTCAGAGCTGGGCTGTTTTGGGGAATGGGAGGGAGGTGGGAAGAGCTAGCCCAGGCCAGGGGTCAATTTTCATGTCACTAGCTTTTTGAATCCAGTTTCCACTCCAGTGGCTGGGGAGTGACTTGAGTGCTACTTGAAGATATAGATCCCTTGTCTATGCCTGTAAATAGCATGTCCTCTTTCTCATCATCCTTGCTGATACCTTTCTTCTCCCCTTTAGTTTCCTCCTGACTGGGGAGGAAAAGGATGTTACGGACACTGGCCTCCAAGCCCCACCCTAGGTCCACAGTGTCCAACGTTATTGCACACATTCATGCACATGGAGCACTCGTCTAGAGCTATGTGTGCCTCTCCAGGAGACAGGAGAGGTAAGGAAACAGTAAGGGAAAGTCTGCAACCCTTGAACAGGGCCACTGAGCACGAGACACTTTTCACTTGGGGGAGAGAGATGAACTGACCCTCAGCAGTCTCTTCATCAGCTGCCCAGCCTGCACCCAACAGTCAGAAGCTCTGCCTTCCCTGCTGCTCTGAGGAATGTTTAAGAGTGGAGAAAAGGAGGAAGGGCCTGAGGTACTAAGGCTGAGGTGGGACAAGGCTCATCTCTTACAGTGCATCAAGAAGGGAAAGGGCTTTGGGGTCAGGTGGCAGCTATTCCCCAAGAGATTCAGGGTCACAGGTTTCTCCCCACACTGAACTCAGGGCCTAGCCACCCCAAACTTCCAAGTCCCACTTTTGTGATATGTGAAGCTACTTATTTCTTACCCTTCTTAGAGGCTGTGTGGGGAATTTCCATCCCTTTTATACCTGTGCAACCCCACCCCACTCCCCCAGCTGTATAAAAGTCAATAGTGAAGGAGCTGGGAGAAGACTGCTTCAGCTGGTCCTGGGGTGGGGTCTTGAGGTTTTCTCACTTTGACAAGCCCCTGAATGTTTTTATAGTAGTTTTTTTTTTTTTTTGTATTTTTTGTAATGACAGTATTATGAAAAATAAAATATTTTAAAAATACGGCATCTGAGCAGAAGCAGTAAAGCCAGAGTGTATGAGGCATTGTGTGATTGCTGCTCTCCGCTTCCTTGGGGCCCTGGGAACCTGCCAGAAGCCAAGCAGACCCTCAAGTACAAGCAAAAGCTGCTTTGAAGTTCAGACTCCTGGGATTCCAAAATTACTAAAATACAACAAAGACAGGACACACCATTCATCTATTAGAATAAGTGGTCATTTGGAAGAAAAATATCCCTGGTCCTGACAGAGACCATCTTCAGAAAATGTGTCACCATGAGATCTACTGGAATAGGTTTTCTTTTTCTGTCTAAGGTATCTCTGAGTTAGAGACATTTTCTTCCTAGAAGAAGAACTTTCCTTCATTCATTCTTTCGTTTGACTAGAAAAAATATATCCCCGAAGACTAGGCTTTGGTAGTAGAAAGGGCGACTAGAAGCTGCTGACATCTTTGGCCCAAACTAGTGGAGCCTGAATGGGGACCAGAGCTCTCAGGAGACATTGAGCTCACTTTTCTGGGGATGTCTGGCCTGCTTGTCCCTGTTGAGATAAGTCCGGCCCTCTACTGAGAAGATCCCTTAGGAAGGGACTCTTCACCATGACATGCCTATCCTTTCCCTTGAGCCTGACTGGAGGATCCCTGGGGTTGCTCACTGTCCTCTGCTGCCTCTGTCTGGGTGGGGACTTCCTCCTGGACTAACTTTCCTCTGGGGTTGATGACTGCATCTCCCAGAGGAAGCCATGACAAGCATGCCCTGCTGACCTCAGTGTCCCCAGGACCATGAAGACAGTAGTCACTGATTGGGCTTCACAGCAGACCTACCTGCTTTGCTTTTCATCCCAGGACAGAGACACTAAAAACATTCTTGGGCTGGTGAGATAACTCAGCAGACTAAGCACCTGCCTTGGCAAGAACAGGAACTAGGGTTTAATCCCTGGTACCACATGCCATACTGGCCCCACCCTCAGGCGCACTGAGCCTGTGAGCAAGTCCAGGCATGGTGGTGCAGGCCTGTAATCCCACCACTGGGGAGGCTGAAAACAGGATGATCACTACAAGTCTGAATTGCATAATGAGACCCTGTACCAAATACATAATAAATAAATTAAATATATAAATAAATAAATAGCAATCTTGTCCTTATATCTGGGGTATAAGGAACAGCAGGAGGCTGTTCCCTACTAAGGCAGACACTTCAGGGATTTCATGCACAAGGATATCTGCTAATCCCCTGGCCTGGGCAGGGAGACCCCCAATGTTGCATCCCCCAGTTCCATACTCTCCCACTGAGGTGCCTACGGTAGTCCATTTTGTCTCATGTAACTAAAGTTTTGCCCTTGATCTTTCTGGAAGTCTGAAGCTTTCAGATCTAGATCTGCTGGCCCAGATCTCTCCCACTGGCCCTTATGTGGACACACAGGACTTGAGAAATTGTCATGTCTTCACTAAACACACTCAAGGCACCAGGCCATCTGAGGCAAGCAGCCCTGTAATAAGAATGTCTGAAGCTTGCTCTCCAACTTCCCCTGGAACTTGAATTTTCTCCTTCTTACAGGGTGTGTAGGAATTTCTTGTCCTTAAATGCCTGTGTTGTGTGGATGTAGTGGAAGAGAGAGCCATTGAGGACATGAAGCTATTCTTGTTCATCTTCAATTCTCCACCAGTAGTTGAACCCCTGTGGTGTCCTGCATGTCAGCCTGACTACAATAGTCTCAAAAGATAAATGTCAAAGTTAAGAGGGTAAAGGAGCTGGTGGAAAGACTGGTTCAGGCCAGTCCTGGGATGGCAGGTGGGAGGGTGTCTTTACTGGTTTTCTTACTTTGACAAGATCCTGAATATTTTAGTGTGTGTGTGTGTGTGTGTGTGTGTGTGTGTGTGTGTAATTTTGGTCTCAGTTTTTTCTTGAGCACATTTATAACTTATAACCCACAATCTAAGGGACTCAACAAGTCTGTCTGGGGTTTTTTGTTGTTTTTTTGCTTGTTTTTATATCTTCTAAAGAATTGACCCCCATAGTGGCCAGGGAGGTAGCTCAAGGGCACAAGTGCCTGCCTGGAAAGTGCAAGGTCCTGAGTTCAGTTCCTGATTCCCCACCCCCACCCCCCAAAAATTGAATTGGCTCCCAAAAGCTTGAAGTGCAAATTTCTTCATGGGCTACCCTTGGAGTCCTTTCTGAAGCTGTGCCTCAGACTTTCCTAGGTCATTCCCTAGCCAGAACTTGGCCAGGCATCTCGTCATGGAAGCCTCTGAGTCACCAGTCAACTCTTCCTTAGATCCCTTCTGCTTTAGCCCACAAGTACCTTAAGAGGACTATGAGACTATCCTTGTTCTTACCTGAGATGTTTCTGTTAGCTGTCATGAGGTTGTATCCCTTCCAGAGACTCTTGGACCCTGCAGGCTACACTACACCAGTGTTACATGAGGCTCCTGAGGCCTATACTCTAGTTGGTTCTAAATATTATTGCTAACAGGAAATTCTCTAGGAACCACATAAACTGCTGAGGTCAAGTCCTCTGAAACAAGTTGAATGTCTAAGATTCCATGGCAGAGCATTTGCCTATTAGCATGTGCAATGCCGTAAGCACAATCCCAAGCAATGCCAAAAGAAAGAGAAAGAAAGAAAGAAAGAAAGAAAGAAAGAAAGAAAGAAAGAAAGAAAGAAAGAAAGAAAGAAAGAAAGAAAGAAAGAAAGAAACTTTGGAGATGGAAAACCAAATATTTCCTAAGATCTCTGGTTTACAAACAGTAAACCTCAGAACTTTTCAGTCTACTTATGTAGCAAGTAGAAAGACCCCAAAACAGTTGGCTTTACTGCTGCTACAAATGGTCCCCAGAGGCTCCCAAGGCTTGGAATTTGGGACCCATTAAGGATCTGTAGCTGCTCTTATTTATATTCAGTGTCCAATCAGTAGTTGGGAGCCTGTGGTATTCCACATGTCAGCACGACTACAAGTCTGGAAAGATAGCTAGGGATAGATGATAGGTAGATGATGATGATGATGATGATGATGATGATGATGATGATGATGATGATGATGACTACTGATAGATAGATAGATAGATAGATAGATAGATACAAATAGATGATAATAATAGATCATGGATGTAGATGATTGATATAACTAAATGATGTGATTAATGATAGGTAGGTAGGTAGGTAGATAGATAGACAGATAGATAGATAGATAGATAGATAGATAGATAGACAAACATAGATAGGATTACCAATTGATGTTCAACTTGTTACACCCAGCTGAATTAAACTAGCATGGTGCTGGGTGTGGGAGGCCCACCTGAGCATTGTTGCCAGCAATGTAAGAGGTAAAACTGAAGAAGCTGTTAAGAGGTTGTTAGAGAAGCTGTTTGGAGGTGCTGCTGGAAGCTGCTGGTTCTCTTGGGCTTGATGCTGGCTTTCCTGATGAACCTGGCTGTTCTTGTCAGAAGAGGAGCTTTGGACCTCATTGTTTCTGAGAATGGCTATGTTTCATTTTGGGGGAGTCCTCATGTTGAGCATTATTTCCTGGCTTCAGAGGGGAAGATGATGCACAGTGCAGACTCTTGGCAAAGCTTGTGTTGACTCTTCTGATGGGAACTCAGACCCTCGTCACCAGAGGAGCTTAGGACCTCACTGTTGCTGAGGATGGATGTGGTACTTCTCGGGGTAGCTCTGGTTCTTACCTTGAGCATTGCTTCCTAGCTCCAGTTCAGATCCTTCAGCCTGCTAGCCAGATCCTTCATCCTTCTGGCATAGCCTTTTCTAGCTTCTGCCACTGATTGTTGGGCCTTTCCAGCAAAGATCTTTGAAACAGACCTGCATGAGACTTTGTTGTGGGCTCTAGACCTCCAGTTGAACTTATGGAAGGCATTGTTATGAACTCTAAGTCTTCAGCTGGACCCATGTAAGGTATTAGGATCCAAGCTCTCACCTATATTCTTCAGTTTTCAGTATATGGACAGATTTCCCGCACTCTTTGTATATGATTCTTTGGGTGATTCATTATAAAATAATCTTATTGGGGCCCGGCGGGATGGCTCAGCGGTCTAAAGCGCCTGCTTGGGAAAGCTTGGGCAGCTTCAGCGACCACGGTTCGATCCCCGGCACCACATGCTGCGCCAGCCCTGCCCTGGGGGCGGGCTGAGCCAGCCATAGAAATGAGTGAATAAACAAAGGTTCTGAAACAAGAAAAAAATAAAAATAAAAAATTCAAAAAAAAAATAAAATAATCTTATAAAATGTGTACTGTATTGTATTATTTTCCTCACAAAATCCCCAAACCATGACAATAGATGATAAATAGAAGATGGATAGATGATAGATAGATAGTTCAAGTCACTCCAAGATAATTTAGTAATACCTCAAAATAATAACATAATAATAAAAACAATGGGATATGCAGTTCAATGATAGAGGACTACTGAATTCAATACCCAATATACACAAAAGATGAGACAGAGACAGAGATAAATCACCAAATAGAAATTCTGGAGTTAAAAAGTACAATATCTGAAATTTAAAATTTGGTAGAAGGATAAGAACACAAAGCAAAAAGCAGAACAAATGTCAGTGAACTAGAAGATCAATCTATTGATATTCAATTTGAGGAACAAAACAAGACAAAAAATGAAGGGAAATGAACAAAGCCCATAAGACCTATAGAATACCATAATGCAACATAAATAGTGAAAGTTTCAGAAATAGAGGAATGAAAGGAACAAAAATATTTGAAGACATAACAACTGAAAGCTTCCCAAATTGTATGAAATACTTTTATTAATTTACATACTCAGAAAACTTAATGAACTCCAGGTAGGATAAACAAAAAGAGGCAGAGCCAGGAATATAACTCAGCTGCATATTGGCAAGTGAATAGTCCCAAGTTCGATTCACCAGTACCCTCCCAAAAAGAGAGAGATTCATAGCCTAGACACATCATTTTATTTTTTTATTTTGTCTGCTTGTTTATTTGTTCTGTTTAATCTTTACTCATATAATTCTGCTTGCTTTACCATATTTTGCTATGTTTTAGTAACCTGCACCATCTACTGTATCTTTGTTGTCTTTGGAACAGAAGAGAATGGCTCTGTCAACCCAATTGCTGAATACGTAAGCTTTATTTTCTCATTTGCAGAGTGTTCACCTACCCTGGGCTGCTGTATCCTGGGTGTACTTTGTGACTTTCCTGTCAATCTTTTTTTTTTAATATTTAAAATTTTATTTTAAAGAGTAAAAATAGCAGAAACAAAAATAGAAAAAGGGTAACAAGCAAGAGTACATATAGTACCCAATTTCAAAACAAAAATTTAACAATGCATGTATTACATATTTTCATCATAAAATTTGTTTAAATTAATAGATATAGGTATGTAAGATTGGTCAAATAATTAAACCTTAACATTTTCAAGAAACCTTAGGGTTTTTTTTTTTAACTCTTCCAAATGCACTTTGTATTTAAGTCACCCTCCTAAAAAAAATTATAGGAGTTGAGAATGCAGAAAATGCAAGATCCTGAGTTTGATTCCTGGTAAATCCCAAAATTTATTTAAATATTTATTCATTCATTTATTAATTTATTTACTTATTTATTCTTTTTTTAAGTTCTCACACTAGGGAGACTATATGATATTTGCATATGTAGGTCTGGTTTATTTCATTCATTAGTATACGTTCAAAATACATCCACTTATTTATGAAGTCTTCTAGTTTATCATTCCTTATAGCTGAGTAATATTCCATTTTATGAAAATACCACATCTTTTTTAATCATTCTTCAGATGATGGGCATTTTGGCTGTTTCCAAGATTTGTCTATCACAAATTGTGCTGCTATAAACATAGGTGCACAGATATCAGTATGATATGATGTTTTCAGTTCTTCTGGGAAAATTCCCAGTAGGGGGATAGCTGGATTGAATGGGATTTCCAGTTTTAGTTTTTTAAGGAGTCTCCACACTGCTTTCCATAATGGTTTCATCAGTCTGCATTCCCACCAGCAGTGGACAAAGGTTACTTTTTCCCCACAGCCTCTCCATCATTTGTTGTTCGTTGATTTCTTTATGATATGATAGTCATTCTTTCTGGGGTGAGATGGTATCTAAGTGTTGTTTTGACTTTCATTTCATGAATGGCTAGTGATGTGGAGCATTTCTTCATGTATTTATAAGCTTGCTGAATTTCTTTCTCTGAGAAGTGTGTGTTTATCTCAGATGCCCATTTATGAATTGGGTCTTTGAATTTTGGGACCCTAGTGGTCCCTAGCTCTTTATAAATTCTAGATAGAAAACTTTTGTCTGAATACTTAAAAAATTGTGAGTTGTCTTTTCACTCTGTTGGTAATTTCTTTTGACATGAAAAAACTCACAGCCAGAGGAGGTCCCAGTTGTTGGTTCTTTCAAGTGTTACACGTGCATTTTGATTTTTGTCCATGAACTCTTTGCCTATCCTGATGTCTTCAAGATTTCCTTTGACTTTTTCCTCTAGGAGATTTAGGGTTTCTCTTTTAATATTTAGATCTTTAATCCATTTTGACTTTAGTTTAGTGTATGGTGATAGACCTGGGTCAAGTTTGAGTTTTTGACAATGTGAAGAGCCAGTTTTTCCAGCACCATTTGTTAAGGAGGCTATCTTCCTTCCAGTAAACATGTTTGGCCCCTTTGTCAAAAATAAGGTGGCTGTGTGTGTGGTATTTGCTTCTGCATCTTGTAATCTATGCCATTGATCTTCAGGTATATTTTTTGCCATTACCATGCTGATTTTATCATGGTAACTTTGTAGTATAATTTTAGGTCAAGAATTGTAATGCCTCCTGCCTTATCTTTGTTGCCCAAGATTATCTTTGCAATTCTAGGTCTTTTCTGGTACCAGATAAATTTTGGGAATGATTTCTCCAGTTTTGTGAAGTATGTTGATGGTATTTTGATAGGAATTGCATTAAATCTGTATAACAATTTAGGTAGAATGGTCATCTTCACAATGTTGGTCCTACCTATCCAGGAGCATGGAATATCTTTCCAATTTCTGAAATCTTCTAGGATCTCTTTTTTCAGAATATTGCAGTTTTCATTGAATAGATCTTTCGTTTCTTTAGTTAGGTTAAATCCTAAGTATTTCATTTTTTATTACTATTGTAAAAGGTATTGTTTCTCTAATTTCTCTCTCAGTCTGCTTGTTATCTGTTTTGAGGAATGCTACTGACTTCTGTGTGTTGACTTTGTACCCTCTATGCTACCGAATTTGCATATTAATTCTAGTAGCTCCTTGGTGGAGTTTATTGGGTCTTCTAAGTAGATTATCATGTTATCTGCAAATAATGATAGTGTAACTTTTTCTTTACCTATTCTTATTCCTTTTATTTCTCTCAGCCATTGTCTAATGGCTGTAGCTAATGATTCCAGAACGATATTGTATAGGGGACATCCTTGTTTTTTACCAGATCTCACAGTAAAAGACTTCAACATTTCCCCATTTAGAATTATGTGCACTGTTGGGTTGTCATAAATGGCTCTTATGAGATTGAGGTAGAGGTCCTCTATTCCGATTTTCGTTTTGTGTTTTTTGTTTGTTTGTTTGTTTGTTTTGTTTTGTTGTTGTTGTTGTTGTTTGGTTTTTTTGAGACAGGGTCTCACTATGCAGTTCAGGCTGGCCTTGAGCTCACTTTTGTAGCCCAGGCTGGTCTCGAACTCGCACTGATCCTCCTGCCTCAGCCTCCCAAGTGCTGGGATTACAGGCATGCGCCACCACGCCCGGCGTCTATTCCGATTTTCTGTAGGACCTTGAACATGAGTGAGTGTTGGACTTGTCAAAAGCCTTTTCTGCATCAATTCAGATGATCATGTGGTCATTGGCTTTGGCTCTATTGATATAGTGTATTACATTTGTAGATCTGCATATATTAAACCATCCTTACATCTCTGGGATGAATTCTACCAGGTCATGGTGTATAATCTTCTTGATGATTTGCTTTATTCTATTGGTGAGAATTTAATTGGAGACTTTTGCATCTATGTTCATGAAAGAAATTGGCTTGTAGTTCTCTTTTTTAATTTGCATCTCTCTCTGGTTTTGGTATCAATGTAATACTTGCCCTAGGAATGATTTTAGGAGCATTGTTTTCTTTTCAATTTCATTGAACAGTTTGAGGAGTACTGGAGTTATGTCTTCTGTAAATTTCTTGTGGAATTCAGCTGTAAATCCATCAGGACCTGGACTTTTCTTTGTCGGTAGACTTTTTATTACATTTTGTATTTCATTGACTGTTACGGGGCTGTTGAGAGTTCTTATATCTTCTTGATTCAGCTTTGGTAGTTTGTACCTTTCTAGGAATCTGTCCATTTCATGTGTGTCTTCAATTCTGTGAAAGTATTCTCAAAATAGCTATGAATGATCCTCTGAATCTCTGCCAGGTCTTTAGTAACTTTACCCTTTTCATTCCTTATTGCATTCCTTATTGAATTTGAGCTATTTCTTTTCTCTTTCTGATGAGGTTAGCTAGGGGCTTATCAATTTTATTTAACAAACCTTTTGATTCACTAATTCTTTGTACTGTTTTCTTTGTCTTGATTGAGTTATTTTCTTCTCTAATCTTTATAATTTCTTACTGTCTTTGGGCTTTGGGTTTCACTTGATCTTCCTTTTCCAGTCAGTTTAAGGTGCTGCATGAGAGTATTTATTTGTTCTAGTTCTGTTTTCTTAATGTATGAGTTCAGGGCTATAAATTTCCCTCTAAGAACTGTTTTCATTGTATCCCATAAATTCTGGTAGGTTGTGTTTTAATTTTCATTAAATTGTAAATATTGTTTAACTTCTTCTTTAATTTCATCTGTAACCCACTGGTTGCTGAGAAGGGTGTTGTTTAATTTCCATGTATTTCTGGGGTTCTTGTGATTTCTTTTGTCATTTATTTCCAGATTCATTGTACTGTGGTCAGATAATATGCATGGAATAATTTGGTTTTTTTCACATACTTAAGCATGACCTATGCACTAGTATATGGTCAGTCTTGGAAAATGTCCTGTGTGCAGAAGAAAATATGTGTATTCAGAGTAGTTGAGTGGAATACTCCGTGTTTGTTCACTAAATCCAGTTGTTCCAAGATCTGGTTCAGTTCTGCTTCTTGCTTTTTTTTTTTTTTTTTTTTTTTTTTTTTTTTTTTTTTTTTTTTTTTTTTTTTTTTTTTTTTTTTTTTTTTTTTTTTTTTTTTTTTTTTTTTTTTTTTTTTTTTTTTTTTTTTTGTCTGCTTGACCTATCCTTTTGGGATAAAGGGGTGTTAAGGTCTCCTGTTAAGATTGTGGTATTGGATATTGGATTTTTCATGTCCATTAAGATTTGTCTTATATAACTTGGTGCTCCTGTGTTGGGTCCATACATAGTTACCTCTTCATCTTGAATTATTCCCCTAACCAGTGTATAGTGGCCTTCTTTATTTCATTTGACCAATCTTGGTTTGAAGTTTAGACTGTCTGCAAACTGGATTGCTACCCCTGCTTATTTTGAGGTGCTGGGGCATGTAGTATTCTTTTCCATCCTTTAACTTATAGCCTATCAGTTTCTTTAAGTGTGTTTCTTGTGTACAGCATATGGTTGGATTTTGCTTCCGTATCCACTCTGCCAGTGTATTTCTTTTTATTGGAGAATTGAGTCCATTTACATTGATGGTTATAATTGAAATGTACTGACTTATGATTGACATGTCTTTTGCTTACTACTGTTTATCCCTTTTTCTCCTGTGTTTAATTGGTTGTCCTATTTGGTCCATTCTTTCTGTTCTTATTTGTGGAGATTGGGCTATTTTGGTGCCTCTCTAAAATATTTTTTAGTAGTCTTTGTAGGGTTGGCTTTGACTTCATGAAATTCTTTAGTTGTTCCTTGTCATGGAAATATTTCACTTCTCTCTCATACTGGAAAGAGAGTTTTGTGGGGTATAGCAGTCTAAGCTGGAATTTGTTTCCATGGAGGACTTGAAGCACTCTGCTACACGCTCTTCTTGACTTTATGGTTTGTGAAGAGAAATCTACTGTTATTCTGATGGGTTTTCTTTAACTGTGATCTGTTCCTTTTCTATAGCAGCTTTTAGTATACTGTTCCCTGTGCTGAATTACTGAAAACTTGATTATTATATGTCTGGGTGCGGTTTTAATTAGATTGATGTTATTTGGAGGTCTGCATGCTTTGGTTACCTGAATGTCCAATTGTTCCCCATATCTGGGAAGTTTTCTGCTGTTTCTTCTGCCCATATTGTTTTTGTACCATCTGTACAGACACTTGCTTTTTCATTGATGCCTATTTTTCTTATATTGTTCATTTTTGCATAATCTTGCAGATGTTGAATTAATTTTTCTTGCATCCTAGTTGTTATTAAGAGATCTTTTCTTACCTCTTCACTAGCTGAAGTGGTGTCTTTAAGGCCTGAAAGTTTATTTTCACTTTCATTGAAATGGTTTTGCCAGCTTGTGATTGAGGTTTTAAGTTCCTGTATAGTACGTTGAATCTGCTTCCTGCATTCTATTACTTTCCTATATTTCTCATTCAAGGATTTCATCATTTTTCTATTCTCCTCTATCTTTTTTAATCAGTGTCTTCTTTAGAAGTACTTAGTACTTCTTTTATTGTAGGTATTATTTCTTTTTTTACTTCAGAAATTATTTGTGACCTGATTTCCTCTATAACTATCTGCAGTTGTTTCTTTACTTTGGATGCTATTATTTCAGAGATTTCATGTGTGTGATTTCCCATTTCTTCTATGCTATTGTCCCCTGCACTTGTTCTGGGTGGGCTTGGGGCCTGCAAGAGCATTTTGCTCCTTCTCTTTGTCATTTTGTATAGCCCTGCCTTCCGACCTTTGGTGTAGACCTTTTTTTTTTTTTTTTTTTT
>PVJA010022704.1:17924-34021 GCA_004027025.1 Myocastor coypus | reverse complement strand
GTGAGCCACCACGCCCGGCCTAAAGTCATTTATTCTACTGTAATAACATCTCAGGCTTGTAAAAGCAATATTTGTTTCCTGTAATAATTCTAACTCTGCTGACTGATGAGCTTCAAGCATCTCCTTAGACTTCTATGCAAAGCATACATCATTCTTATCTCCTAATGAGGCCCCTGGGAATTAAAGCTTCTCTAGGGAGGTCTTAGGACCTATTTACTTCCTTCATTACTACCATTTGTTTCTCAAGTTTGTCACTTTACTAGACTATGAAAAGCATAAGTACCAACCTAGCCTAGTGTGGTAGTGAACACCTACAGCCTCTCTACTCTGGGAGGCTGAGATGCGGGATTACAAATTTGAGCCCAGCCCAGACAACTTAGTGATTTCAACTCCATCTCTAAATTTTAAAAAAGGGAGCTATAGATGAAATTCATCACGAAGGCGATGCCACAAACAAAACAAAGCAAAACCATAGCTATCAATACCCAAACTCCAAAGGAAAGAGAATATTCTAATCTTGGTGGTTTACGTCCATCATAAAAGCCATTACTTATTGTAGACTATTTTCAGCTGGATGTTCTGATTTGGATCTGAAGTATCCCACGTACCCTTATGTGCTAAAAACTTAGTCACTGGCCTCAGTCACTGTAAGGATAGCAAATACTTTAGGAAGTGGGGCCCTAATGGAAGGAAGTTACAGCGCTGGGACCACTCACAACATAACCTGACGTTGGAACTCTGGACCCTCACTGTCCCTCGCTTTCTCATTTCCTGACTGCAGCTGAGCAGCTTAGCTTGAGCACATTTGCCATTGGGTAATGCACTACCTTGCTACAGTCCCAGAGATAGCAAGGCCAACAGAACACAGACAGATCTAACCCTCTGACACTGAGTCCAGATATTCTTTCTTCCTCAAGTGTTTTATCTCTCTCTCTCTCTCCTTTCTTTTTTGGGGAATTAATTGATGTATTTAGAGACAAGGTCTTACTAAGTAGTGCAGGCTGGCCAAAAACTCAAAGCAATCCTCCTGACTTAGTTTCCCAAATCTGTCTCCTTTGAGTCGTTTACCTCAGGTACTTTTGTCACAGTCGCACAAAGCTAACACAACTTATTTCCTTGATTTTGTAGATACTCCGTACAAGAACCCTACAGGGTAGACAGTGTACACAAAAGAATACCAAAAATAAGAACATTTGAAGCGCTTGCCCAAAAATACACAGGGAGAGATGGAGTTAAAGATGTGACAGAAATATTGATGCTCCTTCCTAATTCTTTCTTCCCAATTCCTTGGATCATCACAATACAAGCACTATATTCCATACATTTGGTGACAAATACAGAACAGGAAATAAGTGTCCTCATTTGTTTCCCACGGGGATTTCCTGTTGAGAGTGAGCCCAGTAAAAGGTCTAAATTGCCTCTCGGATTCCCTTCCGGAACAAAGTTCACAGGAAGAAGGCCGTGGCAGAGCTGTAGCTAAGATGAGCTGACTCTGTGCTCTCTGCGTGACATCTGCTGCCGGCGCTCACATTTCCTGGCCCTTCTCTTGAATGTTGGCACAGCGCTGCGGCTCTTGCTTGCAGGAGTCTTAATGAATGATTACACTCTGATTGATTTCCAGCCTAGAAAATGCTGAATGTACTTAGTCTCCATACCCAGTATCTCTTCCATTAATGAGCAGATGCTACTTGCACGTAGACCAATTCCTAATAGATGTACTGTCAGATTCACTCACAAAGTCAGAAACCAATCAGTGTGACTTGTATTGTGCAGACAGACATCAAGGGGATAGGTCCCCCTCTGTAAGATTCTTGGGTTCTGTGTTGGTAGCCTAATGAAAACGAAATGATTATGAAGATTTCTTAGAAACCAGTTTGCTTCATTCGCCTAGCTTTCTATGCTGTATTACTGCTGGGAATCAAATGTTTCCCATCTTGGGTTATATTGACGTAATGGCAACAGGGTGTGACATTAGAATCCTAATAAACACTCCAAGGGAGGGAGTATTATGTGAGAACACCAAGCTGTAAATTTGCACCCCAGTAGGGAGGCTGGCAAGGCACGCCAGGGATCGAACCCCTGCCACTGCACTCTGCATAAGCAGGTCCTTCAGTCCACTGAGCTATCTGGCCAGCCCTAAAATGACCCTTTTATATATGAAGGATTAAAGAAGCATTTAGTGTTTTTGCTTTATCTAATACTAATACTTTGTTTTTGCTTAGGATTTATTTACTATATTTCCAAACATACATACTTACATTTTCTAGGAAGTTATGAGTAACATATCACATATTTGCTATTTCAACAATGTATTTTTGGTTAATAAGTATTTTGTTAAATACCTTCACTAAAGTATTTAACAGAATTTTAATTTGGTTAATATTTAGCTATGCTTCTACATATATTTTTCTTTTTATTGGCTTTGTCCTCTTTTTTACTATTTTCTTTTTTATGTATTTGGTACAGGGTCTCACTATGCAGAGCACTCTCAAAATGATCCTCCTGTTTCAGCCTCCCCAGTGCTGGGAGTATAAGCAGGTGCCACCACTCCGGGTCTTAGAGATCAAACCCCAGTCCCTGCACTTGCCTATGCAAGCGCTTAGGCCACTGAGCTATCTCAGGGGCCCTGTCCTCTTTTTTCTTGAAGTTCTGTTTTATATTTTGAGGGTTTTTTTGTTGTTGTTTGTTGTTGTTGTTGTTGTTCTGTTTAGAGTTCTGACTATCATTTATTAACTTGAGTTTGAAAGCAAAAAACTTTAAATTTATTTCTTAAGCAACTAAACAGTCTTCAAACTATATTAAATCAGAATAGTAAAGTGAAAATTAGTAATTGCTTAATGACTATTGAGGGAAACTAAAATATTTACGTTTTGCTTTACTGCTCCTTAATTTCTAGATTTTAATTTCAAATTTTAGCCCTATATTTTTTCCTTCTGTGATATTTTATGTACTAAAAGACATTTATTTTAAAGAGAAATCGAATTTTGCAACCCACAGAGTCCTTTAAAAATTATGAGACAAATAATTTACTGTAATAATTTTTACATATAAAAGATTAATGGTTCTTTGCTTCTATTACTTTTTTTGTCGAGAGTTTTAGGTCTTGATTCAACTTGTGTTGTTACAACCTAAGTTTCCCAAGTTTTTATTCAGGTTGCCTGCATAGTATACTTTGAACCCACAATTATTATTATACCTTTATTCCATGAGCAAGCCAGCTATAAAATTCTCTTGAAACTCTGCAATAAAAAACAACACCAATGATTGGAGGAAAAGAAGTGGATAAGAGAAAAAGGAAGAATCAAAGGCCTGGAAGAGGGAGGAAATGAGCTCATGATTATCTTATTATGTCTCAGGGTTTTTTTCTAATGCCTCATGTGTACTAATTCATTCTGTCTTAACAATAATCATATGAAGTATATGTATCTGCTTGGAACTGTTGATGAAAATTGGAGGCTGGGGAGATAGCTCATCAGCATGAGCACCTGCCTGGCAAGCACAAGGTCCACAGTTCAAGCCCAAGTACCGAAAAAAGAAAAAAAATAAAAGAAAATGAAGAACACAAAGGATAAGGATACTCCCCAGGCCTAAATAGCAGAGCTGAGGTTTAAAATAAGGCTGTTTAACTCCAGCCTCTGCATGACCATGAGTGTTACTTCTTCCTGTGTATTCTAGTAGTTAAAGCAAATAAATTAAAACATAATCAAATCCTTTAGAGGGAACCGGGGGAACATATGTTAACTTTTGACATGGTGGTGCTTTCCTTTTCCTTTTATTTTTATTTTTATTTTTTTCACTTTATAGATTTGGTGCAGGATCTCACTAGCAACTCAGACTCAAGGTGATCCTGATGTTTTTCACCCTCCCCAGGGCTGTTTGCAGGCATGCACCACTATGCCCAGACTGAGTAATCAGTTCAGTGCACCATAGGGGCAAAGCCAGCATGGCATGCGGGGCCAGGACTTGAATCCTGGTCCCTGTGCTTGCCAAAGCAGGCGCTTAGTCAGCTGAGCTATCTCACTGGCCCTCTCCTTTTTCTTGATGTTTATGTGATGCTAGGCTCTTAAGGAGTTGCATGGAAACCAGTCAATAGTGGCCTGGACTTCAGGATGCATTCTAGCTTTTGAGGCTGTGATAACCCTTTTTCTAAAAGTTATTTTCCTTTTTCCTGTGACCACTGTCCTGGATTACTTCTTTCTCTGTCTTATTTATTGAGGTCTTGTTTTATATAAGGTAATCTTTTGGATGGGTCATTCCTGCCTTTCCTAGTTTTCTTTCTGAATTCTGAACAAATATATTTAATTTCATCAATTTAGCTTTCATCAGATTCTAATTCACTATTTATGGTCTTCCTTTTCCTATTAAACCATTAAGTTTTCCAAATGCACGCAGTACTTTCACAATGTAGATTGTTAGATTTTCTTTTTCTATAATTCTCTGTGCTCTCTCTTTTTCCTAAAACAGTTTTTGCTGAGTTGATGGCTTTTGTTTTACAGAAGAGTATGTTTGCTTCATAGAAACTTAAAATCAAATAGTGCAATGATAAAACTTTTATGAGTTTTTTTAAATAAGGAATAAGGTAAAATTGCACAGTATACCTGCATCACAGATTCTGAGATTCCTAAGTGTAAGGAATTGGAGCCACTGACAATTAAAAACTCCATGTTGATATTCCCAGCCCTGCCGGAAAAGCTGGCCTGGGCCTCACCCAGGTCTCTCAAGAGCTGCAGGCTTCTAATATCTACAATACATCCTAGATCATGTCTGGCTCATGCTACCTGCTCCTTTGCTTGGCAACCAAACATGTCAGACCTTCCCATGGTATATTAAGCATGGAGTCAAGAACCAGAAACCCAACCAGGAACAGACTTTTCCTACTTTCATGTACTTGGTGGGTTCTTCAACACCAAACCAATGTGTTGCAATGTCATGTGTTAATAGATATGATATGTAAATATTGAATACTAGTCATCAGTGGCAAACCTTGTAGAGTTTCCAATAACAAATGGCCTGCTGTCACGCATGCCAGCTGTACGGCGACTCAGATATGTATTGTCAAGTTTTAATACACTACTGCACTCATAAGTGAAACTAGTTTTGCAAAACAGATGCACTTTGGTTGAATTGACCTTTAAACACATTGAAATTTGTATTTTAAGGTTTCTCTTAACATCACTGCCCCATCATCATGTTATTTTGCTATTGATAATATTTTACCTGGACACCTCCTCTCCAAACCTCTCATGCCAAAACCATACTAACGACCATTTCTCTTCACATACTTGCATGGCCGTGTCTCAAAAACACACCCCAAAACTTGACTGCAATAAATTCAGAAGTCTACAAACAATGTATCAACTTGTTCTGCCTCATACATCAGTAAATTAGTTTGTATAGTAAAAACCATGATCACTAAACTATATCTAAACCTGCACACCATCTCCTGACAGTTTGAATGGATGTTAAAATTCATCTTGAGCAAGTTGTCTGACAAATATGAACCCTGAGGAAAATAGTTTCCTTATTTTATACATGCAAGCACACATATACAACTGCATATGCACAAAATACATAAAGTTTATATATATACATATATATATATATATATAATATATATTAGTATTACATGTGTATAGTTTATACGATATATACATAGCTATATTTCCAGACTTGTATGTCAATGTCTAGATGAAATTTGACAGTGCATAGTTGGAACAAGGATCTGCCTGGTAAACCCATTTATTACAAAAACCATTATCCCTTCCTGACAATAAGGCAAGCATCGGAAAACAAAGCGGAGTCAGCGAGATAGCTCAGCGATCTAAAGTACCTGGTTAGGCAAGCTTAGGCAATTGCAGGGACCACTGTTCAATCCCCAGCACCACATGCTGCACCAGCCCAACCCCCAGGGCAGGCTGATCCAGCCATAATATATTAAGAAAGAAAGAAAGAAAGAAAGAAAGAAAGAAAGGAAGGAAGGAAGGAAGGAAGGAAGGAAGAAAGAAAGAAAGAAAGAAAGAAAGAAAGAAAGAAAGAAAGAAAGAAAGAAAGAGAGGGAGAGAGGGAGAGAGAAAGACAGAGAAGAGGGAGGGTGCAAACTCAAAAGCTTGACAAATCACTGCATGAAGAGTTTCTCTTCTCAATTTGCTGATGGTCTGCTCCCCAGATTACTAGTAATCTGATACCATACGTTTAGTTCAGCCCCTACAGCTTTCAGAGCGTGCCTCTTTCAAAGTCAGGCTGCTAGGTCAGCAGCTTCAGCTGCTTTTGGCAGCAGTTTGATTTTTCACAAGAATTGTTACTGTAACTCCAAATTTAACTGAGTTTCTTAGATAAAGTTTTAAACCAAGAGCTTTTAGCACTTCACTAGGATATCAGACTGCCGAAGACACCCACGTCATACACACAGATTTATATTTGCTTACATAGATGATTAAGATATGTAAATATTGTTTGATACTTTATGGAGATATTCAGACAACCGTTGCCCTGATATATTTATATTTATGTGTCCAAGTTAAAATTTTTAGATATTTTAATTTTTAAGTTTTATTAGTATGTATTTATAGTACTAATGATTCTATTCACCTTAGGAAATTTGTGTGTGTACATAACACATCTTAATTTGTTTTTTTTTCCCTTTCCCCCTCCATCCCTTATTGTTTTGCCAGCATCAGATTTATCTATTTATTTGGTAAGTCCTTATAAAATTAATATAAATTAACCACTGGACTAATAGGCAAAAACAAGCATATAAAACACATTGAGACAATGATGCTAAAGCAAGGTCCACCTTTAGGTACCTCATCCATGTGGGATCACAATATCTTTTCTTCTAAACTGATAGTACTAATTGCATGTTTAGGTTGTATTTCAACAAAAGTGAAATCTCAAATGTCTAGAAAAATATTCTCTGTACATTTATCACAACTTAAACTTTCTTCATAGAAACATTGTTTCACTTTAAAGGAAATTAAGATACCACACGAGTACATGAGAGATGAAATACATGAAAAGCCTGAGCATGCTAATTTATAACAAATGTGACCAGTGCTTTTTTTTTTTTTTTTTTTTTTTTTGTCTTTTTGAGACAAGGTCTCACTATGCAGTTCAGGCTGGCCTTGAGCTCACTTTTGTAGCCCAGGCTGGTCTTGAACTCGCACCGATCCACCTGCCTCGGCCTCCCCAGTGCTGGGATTACAGGCGTGCGCCACCACACTCAGCTGACGAGTGCATTTTTAATAAGCTGGAGCCCATAAAACAAGTGATCAAGTGAATGTGTAAAAAGACTACCACTCAGAAATACCTGTGAGTTCTCAAATACTCTCAATTTAGAGAGAAAACGGATATCGAAATCTATTTAGATCTTTTTAATCACCACTTTTTTGCCAAGCAAGGAAACATTACTCCTTACCATTCTCTGAAAGGTTGTGAACTTGTTGCTTTAAATCTTTTAGGACACAAGGGGGAACAACAGGTGAGGGCAGTGACTTCAATGTTTTCAGGGAATATTTACCTCAGTCTTACATGAGTAGGCTAACTTGGAAAGACAGATATTTTCTGGGACATTTCTTGCCAACTCCTGGGGTTTAGGAATGCTGCTGGGAGAAGTCTATGCCTTATATTATCTCTAATAATTCATTTAGGGAAAATGACCTTGTTGTGCAACTCTGTTTGGAACTGTTAATTAAAATTAACGAGGATCTTGCTGTTTTGCACTGACTTGTTTCTTAGATCAAGCTAGTTTCATCTGGACTGGTCTGACGTCCTGGTCTGACAGGCTTGACATTCCGCCAAAAAGCCAGCAATAGGCAGGGGAAGGTGAAAAAATCTCAACTGGCAAGTAGCAGAGTTCTGAAAGTTGAACCCAGGACATGAACAATAGAAAAAGCGACTGAAACTAGAGGTAAATGTAGGAAGATTCTAAATTACCAGAGAGCGTGAAAGAAAGCCACGCCCTCCATATCAGAAATGTCTGTGCTTTTTGTCAGTTACATTCTCAGTTATCAGTTAAGAGCTATGCAGAGACATTCAGAAAGTTTTTTAGTAATTAGTAAGTGTTTGCATTTTTAAAAATGCAGATGCATGAAAGACGGAAATGCTTGATGTTGGAGTCTTGCATCGCATCTGATCTCTGTTTTCCTATTGTTTCTCTTTAAAAATAACAGTAATATAAATTGTGTCTCATAGAGACCTAATTTTGGAGCTTAGGAGCAGGAAATACCTCACTTTTAAGAAGTCTCTTCAAAAGTGTTGATTTATAACAATTTCCTGGACTTCCTAAGGACCTGCAAATAAAATGTGAATTATTCTTGGCATGGACACAGACAGGGAAGAGAAAATTAGAACGGCCTATAACAGGCACCAAAAACTACTGATCAGTTCAGATCAACGCAGATACTTCACTCCCCCTAGCTGACTACACAAAGTAGTTTTGTTTTGGTGATATTTATAGTACATTAGATAAAACTTGAGAAATAGTAATCATAATTTCTGTACTACTTAACAGTCACACTTCAATAAACATGCCATCATTCCTTATATTGCTTGTAGTCAGTCCTTCTACCTGACTACTGATTAGTAATAAAAGAAAAGGAATATTTTAAGATGTTCCTTTTCTCAAAACATGTTATATTGATTGAATAAAACTCAAGTCCTAACCTAGGGGAATTGTTCTTTGAAGATAATCAAGCTGACTATAAATTTATATGAAGGGCAAAAAGGAACTGAAATGGGAAAAAAATGAAATTATAGGAATCGCACTCCGTTATTTCCAGATTTTCCATAAAGCTTCAGCAGTCAAACAGTGTGGTATTGGAGAAACAATAGACATGTACATCAATGTAACAAAATAGAGTCCAGAAATAGACCCATCCATATGTAGTCAACTGATTTTCAATAAATGTGCAAAAGCGAATCAATGGCAGAAGGGTAGTCTTTTCAGCAAATGTTGCTGAAACAATTATCCATCCATATGGTAGTAAAAAGTCTCTTGGCCTTTACTATGTAATCGCCACAAAAATTAACTCAAAATGAATTACATACCTACCTATGAAACCTTAAAACTTTCAAGAGGAATGTTTCATGAACTTGAATAAGCAGAGGATCACATAGGCATGCCCCACAAAGTGAAAACCATAAAAATGAACAAGAGAGAGACAGAGAATGGATCCCAGAAAAATAAAGAACAGTCTCAAATAATGCTACAGGGTTTCCTAAAAACCTGTAAATGAAATGTGAATTGTGCTGTGCATACACACAGATTGGGGGTGGGACCTAGCAAAGCCTGTAACAGAAATCAAAAACTACTGGTTTGTTCAGATCAGCACAGAGAAATTCTTCCAGCTCCTACTTAAGATAATAAAAAAATTAGCCACATATTAGCAGAAAATACTTGCAGTAAACATATATGATTTATAAAAACCTATAACATATAAAATGCCTTTCAGGCTGGGGATATAGCTCAGCAGCCTAAGTGCCCATCTGGCAGGGGCACAGTCCCGAGCTCATCCCCTGGTTCCACAAAAATTAAATAAGTAAAATATCTTCCAAAATTCATTACGAAGGTAGTAATCCAATACAACAAAGGAGCATGTAGTTCAGCATAAAAGATATATACATTAAAAATAAATACACAAAGAGACATTCAACATCATTTATCATCAAAGAAGCACATTAAAACTATAAAAAGAGGCAGAGCTCAGGGCACTAAAGTGCCTGCTTAGACAGAGCACAGTGAATGTGGTTCAATCCTCAGAGTACCATGCAGGCGCTGCCCAAGGGGTGCACTGAGATGCAGCTGAGACTGGGCGTGGTAGCACGCACCTGTGACCCCAGCACTTGGGAGGCTGAAAATAGGCACATCACTATGAGTCCAATCTATGTAGTGAGACCCTGTAGACCCTGTGCTAAATAAAGGGCGGAAAAAAGCTATTTAAAAATGTGGCTAAATACGTATTAGAATGGCCAACGTTTTTAAATGCTGGTAAGAACAAAACAAATGAACTCATGTATGTTATTAGTGAGAACGCAAAACAGTACTGAAACCCAAATACAGCTTGGCAGTTTCTTAAAAAGATAGACATATACTTAGTATCAGTAATCTTAAACCTAGGAATTTACCACGTAAAACAGAAATTCATATTTACACGAATCTATTTTGCAAGTGTTTAAAGCAGCTTTTTTCATTATTATCAAGAATTAGAAATAGCCCAAAAGTCCCTCAACTAGGGAGAAAAATGAACAAACGATCGTTCAGCCATATGATGAAATATTCCTCAGTAAAGGAAATAAAGAAACCATAGCTACTTCTTACAACTTGGAGGATTCTCAAAGCATTGTGTGTAAAAATGAAGCCAGGTTGTTCAAAAGGCTCTATATTTTGCATGATTGCATTTACTTGACTTTTATGCAAAGACAGAACTATAGGGAAACAAAGCAACTCTAGTGGTGTGGAGAAACTGAGAATGGGGAAAGGAGGTACTGTAAAGGATGAAGGGGTTTGGGGCCCACGGAGCTGTTCTATAGGTCCCGATAGGAGCAGAAGTTGCATGGCGGTACATGTTTGCAAAAGCCGACACTACATAAAGCACATGAGGGAGAAAGGAAGCATTGTGGATATATTACAAAAAGATAGCAGACATAGTGCAAAGTTTAAAATGAATAAGAGGAAGGAGGAGAATTGAGCTGGAGAGGGGAAGCATAAGCCAGGCAGTAGCCCTATGTTAGTCGCTTGTGATCGAG
Source organism: Myocastor coypus (assembly GCA_004027025.1). NCBI lineage: Eukaryota > Metazoa > Chordata > Mammalia > Rodentia > Myocastoridae > Myocastor > Myocastor coypus. The sequence goes on along the minus strand of PVJA010022704.1, from coordinate 23,278 downwards.
AATATATTTGGGCTCTTGGGCAAGTTACCCAGCCTCCCTATGGTTTCACATCGTCTGTGAAGTGCAGAAGCACAGCATCCCTTCCGTGGGTAGTCATGTGGGCATATGAGAAAATGTGGCTGCTTTCTCTTCCCGGAGCCCTTGACCCATGGTGCGCACACTCGGTCAGAGCTCGCTGTAGAGCAGCTTGCTCTGGGATCCTGGGTCACATCACCTTGACTCAATGCTGACTTCAGTCACAGATGGAATGGACTAGGTTTATGGTGCCACAGACTCAGTACAGACTAACGCCGTGATCATTTCAAGTAGGGGCTTCTCATCTCTCCCAGGTTCTGGGGCAACTACTGAGCTAGGCGAAAGCACAATTTATCAATTTTTCTGCATTAGGACACCAAGGTATTCCTCAGCAACTTATGGGCAGGAACTAGCTTCCTGTTCTTCCAGAGAACTGTGGAGCTTCTGAGCAAAGCTCACAGCAACACCCATGTTATCTCCGCCTCTCCAGTACCATTGTCCTGACTCCTCTATAGCGTCCTAAGATCCCCCTTCAAAGAAACCGTCTCTTCCAGTGTCATGGTCTGCTTTCAAGAGAACACAAACCAACACAACAGCTATTACCAGAAACTTGCATTGCAAAACCTGATGCAAAATCCTAAGTGCCCATTCCCTATACTCCCAACGTATCACGTCTTCAGCAAGTACTGCTAACTTCCAAAATCCCTGTCTCTTTATACCCTAATATTGTGTCACCTCACCTGGACATGGAGTATCAAATTCACAGATGTAGAACCCATTATGCTTCCTGGCACTTTGCATTACAATCATATTCCACTCTTGTGTTCCTTTCTTTCACTAAGAACAGGAAACCTCTATCTGAGAAGGGACGACAGCCCTCTTCTTACCTGCCCAATGCCCGCCTACCCATTCAACACCGCATCACTGAGCTGCTCTGGGAGGTGCACCAGGTTGAAACCTTGGGCTCCCAAACGCATTCCCATCAGTGCTCTCAGGGAGTCTCTTTTATGCCTGCAAAATAAGAACACAGGGTACAATCAAGTAAAAAGGAGAAACAGACATAGCAGCACCCTGCCCCATCCCCAGAGATTAATGCTGCAAGGATCTCCAAATATTTCCTTTTGCTGCTTCCTGTCACCCCAACTCCCATTCATTGTTGTCTGGGAAATAGCTCATAACCGTTTGCTTATACTATCAAAGAAAACTTAGCCCCACACTGTGGAGCAAATAAGCTCCATTGTAACAAGATTTAACAAACACAAAGGCAGTCTTGAAATATTGTTGTATCCGTTAAAATGAGATTATTATCTATATATGGCACTTCACATCTGGTTATGATACCAGACAGCGCTTGCGATGGTTTTATAGCTTACACTTGTGCTGCCTAATAGAAGTTTTCCTGGTGATGGAAAGTTTCTATATCTGTGCTGGCCGCTGAGCACTTTAAATCTCTGGGACCTAAATCATCTCTTGCCTTCCATAAACAGGTCCCATCTGCTGGTCACCTGAACCAAGAAATTCAGAGCCATCTTTGATTCCTCCTCTAATCTAAGTGCAGTTAGACAAAACTACATAGCAAATAAAACACCAAATCCTCTCACCTCCTCCTAACATAACCATCTAATCTGTTTTCCTAGGCAAAGGCAATTCAGTTCCTGGGTTAGTCTTGCTGTTTTTTTCTGTCTGTTCAACCCACCTTGTACTGTTTAACATCTAAACTTCCAGTTATTGCTTTCAAATTGATCCCTTTATTCAAAGTCTTCAATGGATCAGCATGACTTATGTTGCATTAAACCCAAACTCCACAGCTTTCCACTCGAGGGTCTTATTCTTAACATGCACCCCACCTTCTCTACCAGGACTTCCTTCCGAATGGAAATGTCCTCCCGCCATCTAGACCACGGTTCCTCCCTCTGAGTTTTTGGCTACTGACTGGCTCCCCAGCTCTCTGTGTGAGGATGGCCGTCCTCCCCATGCTGTCTGTCCATCTACTCCTCTCTCTGTTTCACCATCTCCCCAAGACCCTTTTGGTACTCAGCCCCTCGGATCTTCAAAAACTAGTCTTGTCCACATCACTCATCATCACTTGAGTCCGTTATCCTGAGGTGACCGTGTGACAGGTATCTGTGAGGCGGAGAGTCAGAATACATACAAAGCATTTGCCTAGGATGTCACAAATGCTCAGTAACTATTAGTTATCACTAGTATGATTATTCTTAATATTTTTGCTACTAGAAAACACTAATGTCCTCACATAATATATTCAAATTAGTATGTTCTCAATAAATACCTTATAAAATAATCACCATGCATATATGATTTACAAAGTAATTCACAGAAGCATAGAATAGAATAATGGGGACTTAACTAGTTATTATGAGTCCGGAAAACATAGTTTGCATTAAAATTCTTTTTTTTTTTTTTTTTTTGTCTTTTTGAGACAGGGTCTCGCTATGCAGTTCAGGCTGGCCTTGAGCTCACTTTTGTAGCCCAGGCTGGTAAAATTCTTTTATGAAAATCTTTATACAGTTTGTGTATACATCAAGATTATAATATATTTAGTCTCTTCTCAGGCATAACAGCCCTCCTCCTACCCATCTGTCATGTCAGGTTGCCACTGAGAAAATGTTAATTTACCTTTTGGATAAACCACTTGACAATTTATGGTTTCAGATATCACACGCAAGGTTGCACATCAGTGAATTAAATTTGAATCCATACTGTCAAGTGCATATTTAGAATAAAATTATGTTGTATCTTTCATTAAAAAAAAAACTTGAAGTTGTACATCAAATGATTCTGTGCATGCAACTCAAATGCTGAAGACAAAAACGAGGCGAAGGAAGACATTATGATCTTATTCACTACAAAATTACTGAAGAGACTCAATTGATTTATGGAAGAAGATCTAGGCAGCTCCGGCTAAACTCCTTTAGTACAGCTTCTGAATGACCATTCCATTAATTCATTAAATAAAATGAGCATTCTTTTCATTCTAATTATCTCAGCTACCCATGTTAAATATGCTAAAAGCTAAGCATAAGCAATGATGTTCCTGTCATCTTTTTAATCAGCCAACTCCTCAAAAATAATTAACCTCTTTGGAGAGTATTCCTTCTCTCAAAATGATTTTGCCAATGCAAAGGAAGCAGAGTGCAATAAAAATTCCTACAACCTGTCATTCAGTACAAAAATAGAAATCAACCTCTAACAGCAAGGTAGTTCAATACAAAGGGAAATTTGCCTTATATTTAATTTCATACCATAAATTTATATATATATATATATATATATATATATATATATATATATATATATCATAGTTGACAGTTATTTTAAAGACTATTGTAACTTACAGAACAAATTTATTGTGATCAGAATTATTGGAGGACTCTTAATTTTTGAATTGCAAGTATCTCTATTTGGGGTTGGCAATAGTTCAGTGGACTAAAGCTCATGCTTAGGCAAGTTTAGGCGAGTTTAGGCAAGTGCAGGGACGGTGGGTGGTTGTAACCCCGGAACCACACGCTGCACCAGCCTCTCCAGCCCCACCCTCAGGGCTGAGTGAGCTGGTCACAGAGCCTTGGCTAGTGGAACGCATCTAGGCTGAAAACAGACGGATCACTTTGAGTCCAGGCTGTGCCCTGTAACAACCAAAGGAAAGGAAAGGAAGGAAAGGAAAGGAAAGGAAAGGAAAGAAAGAAAGAAAGAAAGAAAGAAAGAAAGAAAGAAAGAAAGAAAGAAAGAAAGAAAGAAAGAAAGAAAGAAAGAAAGAAAGAAAGAAAGAAAGAATCAAAATTTGAACAGGATCTCCAACCCCTAAAGCCAGCTACCTAGCTGGGAGCCCCAGATACAATGTAGAAGTGCTTCACCGGGAAGAGTCACGTGGGAGCTTCCTGAGCGGCAGCAGTAGGGAGGGAGCTTCAGTTTCTGAGGGAAAGCCCAGGAACAAACACACTCCTTCACTGATACGTTGATTGTTAGGCAGAAACAAAGATGGAAACAAAATTAAGATCGGTAGGCTTTTCTACAACGTTGCGGCAGCTGCACAAAGGTCACCTTGATTCAAGCGCACGTGTTCCACCCCTGCGTATTTGCATCACCAAGGAAAAGCCGCTCAGCACACTACACACTGCAGCAGGCAGCAAAAGGACACAACTGTATCTTCGTTGAATCGAACACCGTGCGCCTGGTGGGAGGTTTTCTCCCTTTGGTGCATTTCGCGCAAAGCCTGAAACTGTTTCTCCACCTGCAGTTAATTTCTCTCTCTTCCGTTTCTTCCTAGCTCAGAAGCCTCGCAAGTTTTTCAGCACTCCCACATAGCGGCATTGACCTTTTGTCCCCTTAGGGCTGACTCCAAAATTTACCATAGCTTTGCTTTGCTAAAGGCATTGTGTTCTATTTATCTAAATTAGGAAAAATGATTAGGGCTGTTGTTTTGTTTTGCATTGTTTATATCATTGTAGAATTACAAATGATCTGCTACAGTTCTGTTTTTCTATTAAGTTATTTTTTAGGCATCTTTTTGGGAAGCTTGAAGCGTCTAAGAAAAATGTACATCTCACTACAGCAGAAAAGTATTTATACTCTACTTTAGAATTTTTCAAGAGACTATTTCACCCATACCCTAAAAACCATATTGCTTATGCTTGAACACTGGATGCATGGATGTTTTTTCTAGATTCTCCTGCAGATATTTACAAATCTCCCCTCTAATCCCTACATCCTGCTGTAGCCCTGGACCATGAAGAGACCTTCAACATATATGTTAGGCTATTCACAGGTCTGCATAAAAGTGGCAGAGAATCCTTACCAAAAGGGAGCACATCAAATATCATCCTCCAAATATTATTTGAGACTAATTGGTTAAGTCATTAAAGTATTGTATTCTGCCAATAACCTCTGCTTTATAGCGTTCTACCCTATCTAATTACAGCTCTGTAACTTTGCTCTCCTATTCCATCACATAAGACTTCTTATAAAAGATAAAAAGGTTGTGTTCAACTGTCCTTTCTCTTCATGGCCTGCTCCGGGTCTCTGTCATGTGGACTTTGGGAATCGAGTCACCTGCCTGCTCTCCTGCTGACTTGCTTGGGAAACTATTTTTGGCACGTTGCTGTGCGCTGAGCTCGCCCTTCTCTCTCCCATAGGCTATGCTCTTTAGCCCTTTCCTGCTCAGCTGGACTCTGTTTGATACATGAAAATAATGCCTTGGTCCAATTCAAGTGATACTTCTTTAGTTTCTTAGTCCTTTTTATTTGCTTTGTTCAGATCAACAAAACTTTTTTTTTTTTTTTTTTTTTTTTTTTTTTTTTTTTTTTTTTTTTTTTTTTTTTTTT
>PVJA010022704.1:0-17824 GCA_004027025.1 Myocastor coypus | reverse complement strand
TTAAATGAGTAAATATATAGGAACTGCTCAGGACATTGCCTAGTATTTGGCAAGAACAGAGAAGTTTCCAATGCTGCTAGGGATATAGTCCAGTGGTACAAGCACCTGCCGGGCAAGCACAAGGTCCTGAGTTCAGTTCCTGGCACACAAAAAAAAGAAGTTTCCAATGCTATCACTGTTTTAATCATCTTATAGTTCTGCACTGCACGATGTACTGTTCCTCGTTGTTCTTATAGGGGTACTTGGCGTATTGAAAAGGTGTTGTTTGACTGATGGTGTTGACTCGAGGAGTTTAGAAGTTTAACTAAATTAGCCCAGCAATTCCACACTCTACGGTGTAGAGGACCCTACTTCAGACAGTGTGCAGGGGTAAAAAGGGAGAAAAAAAGGGTGGATCTGCTTCTGTTTCTTCCAACGAGTGCCAGTCTTCTTCTTCACCTTGGATGTCACCTCCTGGCCTCCCCTGCAGACCCTTCAGCCACCTGATAGGGACTCACACAGGACACTGCAGTGAGCTCCACACCTTGGATAGAAACCTTTGGCCACCGGTGGGCAGAAGCCCTGTGTACGCTTCCTCTCCAACTCTGTGGGTGGTCATTGTAAGCCTGTCTTGTAATTTCTTATACATTTGTATATCTTGTGTTGTATCTGTTTCTCCAGTAGCAAATACTGACTGATACAGACATAGAGCTGTACACTTTGGAGTTGCAGGCCTCAAAGTGTAACATCCTCAAACACAGATGTGTTGGCACACACACAAGTGTGTGCACACACACACAAGCGTGTGCACACACACACACATCAGAAATCAGAAAGGCTTACAATCCTGAAGTTTATGAGTACACAGACAAAAAAAAAAAAAAAAAAAACGAACAAACTTGTGGCTCTGATTCAGAGTTTCTAATGTGGCAGAGAAAATATGCAAAGAAAACAACATAGTAAAAAGGCTAAAAAATAAACATAGTAAGGTTCCACAGAGCATTAGAGGACAGATCTATGACTCCTGTTGTCAGAGAAACTCTCCAGAGGAAGGGTTGCCTAAAAAAGTGCTTCAGAGAGGGTAGCAATTAGTCTAATGCCTCAGTTTCCCAGCAAAGTGGATCGCATAGGCAAAGGTTCTGGTGCCTGGACTAACACGCCGAGTTCACTGTTTCCACTGTGCCTCTCTTCCCTTCCCGGGAACAAGAGCAGCAGCTTTGCTTCTGAGCACGCTCCTGTGTTCCCAGCTCCCAGACAAAGGCATAGACAGTAGTTTACAGTAGGAGCTCTGTAAACATTTATGGAATGAATTAATAAATTTTATCAGCTGTTATATTTTGCTTACAGCTTCCAACCAGGATTTCTGGTTAGATTAATATGATGATTAAACTGAAAATTTGCTGCGGCATCATTTGTGTGTGTCAAGGGTGTACTGTGTACAAACAATAGTATATGTCATCCTCATGTCCAGATCAAAAGCTGTGCCTTGCTCTGCGGTGTCAGCGAGGGGCCAGGACACACTGAGCGGTATGTGTTAAGAAAAAGTCAAGGCTAGTTCTCGTCTTTCCGCGAGCTTGATGAGCTGCCCTGATTACGCGGCTACACAAGGAAATGTGGGATCGGATGTGTCTGAATGCTTGTATACTAGTGCTGAGCTCCCCTGCTCAGCTGTCTTTTCCTCTAAGTCATAGAAATTGAATATGAAGCCCCCTAAAGTCTTGAATGCTAGTCAGGAGAAAAGGCATTGTGTGTGGAGTTAAGTAATGCAACAAAACCAGCTTTAGGTTCAAACAGTAAATTTGGCCTGGGCTCCTTAGAGAGTGCTACCTACCAGCCCAGCCAAGGCAGGAGTGACACATGAACTTGGAGCACACCTAGCACACGTGAAGCCCAGAGGAACCGAGGTCTAGGAATCCCAGGGATGCGGGGGGGGGGGGGGGGGGGCACGCCTGAGTCAGCACATTTGCTCCTGACATCTCTCTGCTTTTCTTTTCAGAAATCTTTCTCTTCTAATTGCCCAAGTCACCACCACCCTAGAAGGCTACCCCTTTGGGGTTTTCTTCTTGGGCAGCACTTCCTGTTTTCAGTTCACCTCTTTTCTCCTCTTATCTTTCAAAAGCTTAGCTAAATTGGAGGTTTCGTTTCCAAGTATTTGAGGTAGCCATGAAACACTTAGTAAATGTCGCAGCTGAAAACCCAGTTCATCCAGTTATTTGCTCTGTGATCCAGGGCAGATTACACCAGTGCCCTGATCCTTGGCAGTTCTGACAATGTACTTTTTTAAGGGGAAAAAAAAAAAAGCTTCAGCTGTAGTCACACAGGATAAACAATAAATAAATCAGCCTATGTTGGAGAGTTAATGAGTAAAATACTTAATGGGTCCTTCTAGAAAAATTCACATCTTCAATGGACAGGAGTCCAAAGGAGGAAAACACAGGACATTTTCTGGCATTAATATGACAAAACTAAAATTAAAGAACTTTTTGAAAACAATTTCTGTGCACTGTGTAGGTACAACTGTCTATTTTGCTTCTTGTGATGCGATGCCTGCAGAAGGTGACTAAAGCATGGGAACTTCTAGACAATCGAATCATCTCAAATAAGTTCCTAGGTAACAAGCTGGCCCCGATCTAAACACATTCCTTAATTGTTATGTTCTTGAAATATATATCTATCTATATGTATATATTTATATATTTCAGTGTTCAGTGGACTTCTTAGCATATGTTAATACTTCTGATAGTGCCATTACTTTTCATTAATCATTAATCCTAAAATGCATTTTGTTCCCCAATTTCACATCTCTGAAACCGTGTTACCATGTACAATTTAATTAAATAGCCACTCTCTTCTTTCTTCCGGGCACATCACCAATGCAATTTTAAATGCTCTAATGTGCCACAGGCAGAATCGCAGACAATGACTACTCAGTCATCCCTGACAAAAGGTTAGATCACGAGTGGTTTTCTTCAGGAATGTGTAGCCTGTGAGCACCAACTGTAAGACTGCAAGGGAGGCATGAACAGGTGTGTGTGTAAAAAAGGAATGTGACTCCAGCCACTTAAAACCCAATACCAAATCTATGCTAATAGGTGAGTCAACATTTACCAAAAGTTGACATCCTAAAGGTATGTTTTTAAACAACTATAATTATATATCATTTTTAAAATAAAACAGATGTATAAACATCTTCTCTTAATATTTCTGTGCCTGGAATCATCTGCATCGCCAAGCCTGAGTATTACCTCAAAATCACAAATATGTATGCAAAAATGGTCACTCTGTTACAGCCCCTGTAAGAAATACCCAAACTATGCATTCTATCTAAAAGGAATTAGGAAAGTCATTTTAGAATGAAAGAAGAATTGTTAATGGAAGTTTAGTACATTTATATTCAATTTTATTCATCCTCCATCATGAAAAATACAGTCATGAGATTTTTTTAGTGTAATTAATGTTCCTGAATAGCCCTGTGATTGCTGTTGGCTTTCATGTACTCCCCTTCTCTAAGAGAATATTTGTTTTTAAAAGATTTGAACATCCTTGGCCATAGGAGGGAGATAGCTCAGCAGCATAAGTGCCTGCCTGGCAAGTGTAAGGGCAGGAGTTTGATCCCCGGTACTACAAAAAAGGTAAGGAAACATTCTAACATCCTTATTGCCTTGTATTTTTTATTCTGAAAGACTCCAGGATTCCACCACAATTTCACAGTTGTTTTTTTTGTTTTGTTTTGTTTTGTTTGCAGTCAGGGTGTAATCAAGTCTAGATTCTCAGATCCTGTCATAGTCTCTAACTCTATGAGAAATGTCACACTAAATAGACCTGTTGTGCCATAAATTCTCAAATTTAAAGTATCTGAAACAACTAAGAATAGAACAATCTGCCCTATTTCTGCATTCGCTATTACAGCACTCAATATAAATCTTGTATTGATTTAAATAATTCCTTTGTGAAAGAAAATATTTGTCAAAGAAAATATTCCTTTAAGAAGGGGAACAGAAATAAAGTAACAGATCCATACAAACATCAAAAGCAAAACAATGGCCAGCCAAGCCGGGCGTGGTGGCGCACGCCTGTAATCCCAGTATTCGGGAGGCTGAGGCAGGAGGATCAGTGCGAGTTCGAGACCAGCCTAGGCTACAAAAGTAAGCTCAAAGCCAGCCTGAACTGCATAGCGAGACCCTGTCTCAAAAAGACAGAAAGAAAAAGAAAGGAAGGAAGGAAGGAAGGAAGGAAGGAAGGAAGGAAGGAAGGAAGGAAGGGTAAGAAAGAAAATGTCATACAGTATATATTACAGACTTTAGATTGGTATCTTTCACACAGTAATACAATCACACTTTGGTGCACAACTGCTTTGAAACTTATCACGTTTGGTACCTGATACACTGTAGTGTCAATATTGTTGCTTTTTTTGGTGTTTGATACTCAAGCTCGAACTTTCTGTGTCAACTGTCTGTCCGTCACTCCCCTTTATAGCCAAAACGATGTGTTCGCACTTTTTATTTTTGGTACTTATTGCACCTTGTAGAACCAGTTAATAATGAGCATAGTTCACTTTGTGAACAACGCTACAATGAAGAAGTGAGCTAGTTATGTCTTGAAAACATCCACATCCCCCAGTCCTGCAAAAAATAAGAAAAAAGGAAAACATCAGTATGATTGCCTTTGGACATATACCCAGCAGTGGGATTTCTGGTGTGTCTAACAGTTTTATTTTTATTTTTTGAACAATATTCCCACTGTGTTCCATAATGCTAATGTAAATTCCCACAAGTAGCAGGCGAGGATTCTGCTATCTCCACGTATTTGTCAATATTTGCCTTTCATCTTCCTGATAGTGTCAAGAAGTGATAGTGTCATTTGAACAGGCATGAGGGGCCTTATCAGTGTAGTTTTGATGCGCATTTCGTTCGTGATTAGTGATGGTAAAAATGTTTTCATATAATTATCATCCATATGTCTTCTTTGGAGTAATGACCAGTTAGGTACTTTCTCCAATTTTTAGTCAGATTATTCGGAGTTTTCACTATCGAGCTGTTCAAGCTCTTAAAAGAGCCCTTAATAGCGCAAATGAGTAGGTTTCCATGCTGATGCGGAGGTACTGAGGTCTGCAGAAAGAAGTAGAGGATGGTCCGGCGGAAGCTGGCAGCTCAGCCTCCATGAAGGCTGTGAGAGGAAGAAAGGAGACAAGGATGGCACTGCTGAGAGGCTTGTCACCTTCATAGCAGAAGCCTGCAAGCCCTCAGGGCTCCTGACTCCATTTCCTTGAGAAATAAAATGAAAAATAGTTGCCTAAGAATAAAAAGAAACTGGAGCAATAAGAAGTTCAAGGTGAGTGGTGAAGAAACGGGCTGCTGGGAAGAAAGAAGTTGACGAGAAGCCCAGTGCATCTGGAACGAGGATGTAGGCCAGAGTGCTAGCAATGCAATAATTCCCCAGCCTTGAGGAAGGTGTCTCAAAGTTACCTGGGACCACTTTTATGCAACCAGAGTTGTCTCATTCTTTTTTTTTTTTTTTTTTTTTTTTTTTTTTTTTTTTTTTTTTTTTTTTTTTTTTTTTTTTTTTTGTGGGACCAGGGTTCGAACTCACGACCTTGCACTTGCCCAGCAGGCACTTGTGTCTCGGAGCTATCTCCCCAGCCCGTGTTCTCATTCTTAATCTAGTCCCATGTTATCCTGGGGTAAATCTTGATCTAGACTCCAAACAAATTCCTTCTGACATTCACACTTAACTACTCACTTCTCAGTGGAACAGTTCCACTTGTGGGCCAACTAGTCAGGACATCTGGTCAACCTTCCTAGAGTTATACTATTCTCACACCCTTCATCCATTCACTAGTCACTTTGTTCAATCTCCGTATTCACAAGTATGGGAAGTTTACTATTGTCAAGGACTGAGAAGATGAGCTCAGTAGTACATTACAAGTTTAACACTAGTCACAAGAGTGTGGTGCTACACTTCTGCAATCCTAGATACTCAGAAGCTCAAGGTGGGAAGATTATAACTTTGAGGCCAACCTGAGCAATTCAGTGAGATCATTTGAAAACAAAAACTAAAAGCGCCATGGTGGCACCCATCCTAATCCCAGCACTCAGGAGGCTGACGCAAGAGGATTCATGAAAGTTCAAGATCTGCTTAGGTGACATAACGAGAACCTGACTTAAAAAAAAAAAAAAAAAAAGCAAGCAGACAAACAAAAAACTAAAAAGGAAGTAGACTGTAGCTTAGTGGCACAGCTCTATGTGAAAGGCCCCTGGATGTAACTCCCAAGATTGAAATACAAAATCTATGGAGTATTATTCATGATAGTCTGGTGTTGACTGATATGTATTTCCCAGGAAGATCCCTTTGAGTCAATTCCATAATAATACTAACAGGTAATCAGGTAGAAAAGGAGGGACCAGGAAGGAAATGAAGATAGAGATCAATCTGGACAAAGGAGGGATACTACCCAAGAAGGTAGTCTCTTCTGGCTGGAACACGTGGGTCAGATCTTGGAAAGATTTATAACACAGAGATTAATTTGAGCATCACTTCCTGGATCTAGAGAGGGAGATGGTGCACGGTTCAGTCTCCTGAGGAAGCTTGTTGCACTGGTTTCCCTGATACAGACTTGGCTGTTCTCATCTGAGAACCTGGGGACCTCGTTGTTGCTGAGGATGACTGTGGTGCCTTTCAGAGGAGCTCTGGTCCTCACTTTGAGCGCTGCTTCCTGGCCCCAGGACAGAGTCCTCAGCCTGCTAGCAGAGATCCTTCATCCTGCTGCCACAGACTTTCTAGCTTCCACCAGTGGCCTTTGGACCTTCTCAGTACAGATCTATGAAGCAGGCTTAGGAGGACCTAGGGGGAAGTTGTGGACTCCAGATCTTCAGCTGGACTCGTGCAGGACATTGCTGCAGGATCCAGGCCCTCTGATGGATTCTCTGGATCTTCAGTGTATAGACAAATCTCCTGCACTCTGGACTTGACTCTTTGGATGACTGTTGTAAAATAGTCCTGTAAATTATATGTTGCATATCGCATTGTTTCCCTTACAAACTGTGGCCTACACTTATAAAGGGTTTGAGTTTTTGTAAGGGACGAGCTTACCCCCTCTTGCTCTGAGAAAAGCTCCCACCATCATTTACAAAAGCTAAGCGAGCTCATCAGAGAATGAGAGATCACGTAGAACAAAATTAAGCCATAGACCCGACCAACCATAGACCCAACCAAGCTTCTATCTGCCGAGAATGAATCACTGAGATCCCAAGCCCTAGTGAAGCTGCAACAGATTACAGAAATTGACAAAACTGATTCAGAATAGAGGAGCCACCAAGCTGATCCAAAAAATGTGACCAAACTGAACAATTACTGTTTAAATCACAAAGTTGTGAGATGATGGGACATGCAGCAAGAGAGAATTAAATTTCACTTTCTGGAGATAAACAGGAGAGTATTTACTTTAAACAGTTCACAAATTATAATCTGTGATAAGAGAACCCCACTTCATAAACTTTATGTCTTCTGAGATTTGAAGGTACAGAGGAAAACAACACTAAAGGGGAAAACATATCATCCTTAAGCATATTTTAAAGTATATAGACATTCCTTAAATCATGACAATTAAGTACATTCAATTTTAATCATAGCTAATAGCATGGATTAAGTCTGATTTGAGAGACAAGCAGTTCTGACAAGTTTTCACCCCATAGCTACACATCTTTAAACTTCCTAATTATAATGAAGCCACATAACAGGTTTTTAAACTCCAAACAGCACACTGACACTTACTACTGAACTTCTATTTTTGTGTAAAATCCAGTAGGTATTCTAAAAGTCATTTGGACAAAGATGCCACAGGAATTTCTCAAAAAAAAAAAAAAAAAAAAAAAAAAAAAAAAAAAAAAAAAAAAAAAAAAAAAAAAAAAAAAAAAAAAAAAAAAAGAAATATGAAAAGATCTTTAAAAACGTCTCTAAATGCAGCTTCTCTAATAACAGTGGAACACCCATCTCTGACAAAACAGAACAAAAAAAAGGGGATATAAATGGAGGACCATTTTGTACTGGAAAAAAGTGTGTGTGTGTGTGTGTGTGTGTGTGTGTACAAAATAGTTAGAATAGATATACGGCTACCTTTTCTTAGTTCAATAAGAAGAAAGGTTTGTACTAATATTGTTTAGACAAGATATTATGTCTGCATCTTGTCTTCTGAATAACTATTACGAAGAAAATAATATACAATGTATTAGTTATTGTATCTGTTCTCCTACTAACCTGTTTTGAAACTGTTTTACTGCTATTTTTTCTCATTAAGATGAATTTTTTTAAATCCTAGGATAAAAAACTTTCTTTAGTAGATATTAATATAACAGAAAAATTCCAGTGAAACTCTTTTAAATATCAATCTTACAAGATAAAACTAGCTTTCTTAGAATAATTTTAGGAAGGATTATAAATTATTTATCTCCAGATTACCCATAATCCAGTTTATGAAGATTCCTAAACTCCTCCTATATATAGAAATGAGTGAATTAATGACCAATTTGGTAAGAGAATGATAAATGGGCCTATTTCACTGTTTTAGGTATTACAGTATGTGGTAGTTGTACTTCAGAGGATATCATTTGACCCATCTGGTAACTGACTTGATATAATTAATGAGTCATTTCACAACAACGTTCTACCAGTATTGCGCTCGTAAATGAGTCCATGTTAATGACGCGAAGAATCATCTTAACTAAGACATCCATCTGTGTACGTAGGGTCTGTCAGTTTCTATCTGTTATCTATAAGGGGTGATATTCTTTCAAAAGGCCAAAATCAGCAAACCTAACTTCTCCACCTAATTTAAAAAATTATATGTAGTTCTGTAAAAATGCATATTATCATTAGATTATGGAGAGATAATACTGGTGGCGATTGTTATTTGTGTCAACAAGGATGGCTGAAAATAACCTCTACCTGGTCAACTGTCCTTTCCATACTGGATACACTTAAAGACCTTTCTACGGTTGGCAGCTATAGCCCCATATGCAGAGCCATCCGTGATGGCACCATTCTTACTCATACTCTGTCCACAATCACCTTTCATAAACAGCTATGTCTCCAACTGATGCAGAATAACTGTTCAGCTTCTTAACACCCGGAGTTCCAGAATTCCACAAAGCCATCTCAACTGTCTCTTTGTGGGATCTTTATAGCCTAACTCATGCTCACTGTTCTTACTTGTCACCCTTTAACTTAGCAGACAGCATCCACGTCCGTCTCTCCTTGTCATTCGCTCTTCACTCCTTACACCATCGTTCAGTTCCTCTCTGCTTAACCTGCCAATGTACACCGACAAGAAGAACCGACAAACTGTTCACGAAATCATTCACTTCCTGGTCACTTACTGAAACACTGGGCACTGCCTGGGTGCTAGGACGCAGTGATAAACAGAATCGCTACCACTATGGAGCTTTTGCTGCAGAGATGTGCGTTCCCTTTTCACTTCAGAGCACGTGGCATCTCTTCTTTAGTGTTGCTAGGACAGCTGTTTGCATCTACCAAGTGCTTCATAAATGCGAATACTCAGATTAGCACCCTAGGCGACCTCACTGTATGCTGGACTGCTGAGTGATTCCATTTTCACTTCTGATTGCTGAATCTCCAGGTCTCCCACGATACCCCAGAACAAAATGCATAATGACTCTTAGTTCAGTCTTCTCAGTCAAAATAATTACCTGGTGACCACACTTTCTTTCTACAAAGTGGGGTGCAATTTTGGTCTTCCCAGCTTGTAACAGGCCTATGATCCAATGTTCATTCTGCCAAGCTCTTCATTTTTTATTCATATTTTCCCCAAGTGGTGCCACTGTGCTCTAAGAGTGCAGGTAAGGGCTCAGGACACGGATGTCTGGTAGACTTATTTCTAGTTGAACATGCTGCCTCACCTTCTCTCCGTCTGTGTTTTTCAGACTCAAGTACTCATCATGACACCCACATCAGGGAGAAACACCAGAAAGGTAGGCAGTAAACAAAGCATAAGACATTCATCTGCTTACCTGCATCCTATTCCCTGAATACTCAAGTATTTTAGAGATTTTTGTTGATCATTTAGTTATTCCCAAGACTGTACTTTAGAAATTCCAAAGATAACCACTGATATATCCCTGCTATTAAAATTCGTAGACAATTTCTACCTACCCAACCTGTATGTCTTATTCAGCGTAAATTCTTCTGCAAAAAATCCAATTAATTCTATTACTAAATTCTAATTTAAAGGGGCTAAATATGCACTGACCAAACTTTACTTCTTCTTGGATTTTTATAAACACCTTGTAATTCCCAGGCTTTACTACAAAATTTGAAAAGAGAAAGAACTCTGGCTTGCTACCAAGTAATAAATCTATACAGGACTAAGGAGTTAAATTGGGTGAAATTCTTATGCATGCTTTGGACAGAAAATTGGAAAAGTAGATTTTCATTTAAAATTACCTGAGTGTCATCTTCAAAGCTAAAAAAAATACATGAAACAATAAAAACCAAGTGTTTATTATGGACTCCTATATTAGAAATAATCTACTAGTTTCAATGGAAAGAAAAAGATTACCACTTCCTCCCTCAAGGATTGCTAAATTTTTAGTGATGAAATACAGAGAAAATAATGAGTTGCAAATATAAGATGGCTAAAACCAAAATAGTATTTCGTACTATTTCAGTAAAATCCCAAGTATTTCGCTCAAGGGCAAGTACTCTCAGAAAAGGGACAGAAATCACACAGTTGGACACCCACTAGGGGACCTGTGGGTGTGATAATATTAGTCAGTAATACAGAAATAGATATGAAAATACAGATAACGCACAATGGCAGCACCAAGTTGGTAAGTGGTCCACCCCCAGGTTCATAGGGTGAAAGCATGTTTCCCAGGTGGGGTAACAAAATGTTAGGTAGAACCATCAAGAAGTGAGGCCTATGGGAAAATAATTACATCTCAGGATTCCCCATCCTTATAAATAGGCTAAGGCTATCTCTCAAAAAAGTACATTTATTAGGTTGTATTTCTTTCTTAAGCGAATGAGGCTGGGCGTGGTGGCACACGCCTGTAATCCCAGCACTCGGGAGGCTGAGGCAGGAGGGTCGATGCGAGTTCAAGACCAGCCTGGGCTACAAAAGTGAGCTCAAGGCCTGCCTGAACTGCATAGTGAGACCCTGTCTCACAAAGACAAAAAAAAAGAGAGAGAGAGAGAGAGAATGAGTTATTATACAAAAGCAAGCTTGGACCCTCGCTAGTCTCTTGATTCCTTGTGTATACTGTTGGACTTTCCAGGTAGGAAAATCATAAGACAAGCAAATCTTCTTATAAAGTATTCACAATCAAATGTTTTGCTATAGCAACCCAAATCATTTGACACGACACACATTTGCCATAGTGCTTTGACTATCCAGGAGTTTTTGAAATCCCCTTCCTCCTCAAAATGGAAGCTATTTAATGGTTTTCCGGGAATCCCTTGGAGCCAATCAGCCTTTGAATGTTTCTGTATCAGTGGTCCCCACTCTAGTGTACCCTGAAAACTTCAGTGAGCAGATTCGTCAGCAGCAGTTCAATAGAGCAGTGCACTCCTCATAGGTGGAAAGTGTTCCTGGCGACAAGGCAACCCCCACACTTGAATCTCTGGTCGTCATAGCAGATTTATGATGTACCCACCAACTAACAAGTGCCTTATGGGGAAGCACCACAAGGTGGTTTCCGATGTTTGCATCTAAAATCTTAACAGGGATGAGACACACTAGAGCAGAATACACATGTTAAATTGATACTAGTCTAGAAAAAAGGAAAAATTTATGTTAATAAAAAATGAAATGCTGCTTTGGAAAAAGTTCTGGAAAACTCAGGGAAAAATCAAGTACCGAAGATACTGATGAGCATCATACACTTAACATGAAGGTGCAGGAAGCAAAGCAGCGTGAATACCAGGTATTACGTACCCAGCTGAACTCTTCCTTTTCTGCTGCACTTTTCCCGCTTGCAGCTGAGGTCTGCCCTTTACATTGCTGGGAGCACCTGTTCGCTGCCTTTCACCCGGGGTCCACTGAGGAGAAGCATCAAGAGCCAGGTCCGAGACAAGAGTCCGTTCTCCTAACTTCCAAAGCTCTGAGGGAGGCACTGTTCATGGACCAAGGTCCTGGCTCCTTTCAGGTGGCTCATTTCACCACATTCTTTCACGGAGCACTGTTTAGTATTCTTGACGCAAGCTGATGGAAGCAGCATTCCAAGTTGCTAATTCTGGAGGCTACTTTATTCCTGTCTTGCCAGTAGCCTGGGTCCTGGCTTTGAGTGATAATGGGAAGAAAAGTAAAGCACAAATGTACAGGGAAAAGGCTTTAACCGGAAAGTAAAGAAAGAAGACAAGGACAGGATTCCAGCGGGCATAATGGCAGAAAGACATGCTCTCTGATGGAGATTTATCCACCCATGAGAGAATATAGGACAATTTTATGGGCGTCAAGGCAAGCTGGTATCTGTCAGTCATTTTCTCAGTCCTTATTCTGTAGATCAGAAGGCAGGCTCATAGCTGGTCAATGGGGTTCCAACTACATGAAGTGATGGTCTCTGTGGTAGTCTCAGTCATGCAAAGTTCTATGTCTACTGCAACCAGGTGACTACAATGGCTAGAGACGGCGATGTTCAAGGGGTCACTCTGGGGAGGACTGTAAAGTCCCGGACATTGTAAAAGCTCTTACTCAGGATTCACTCTGAATCCTAAACATTAACGTACTTACTCTTTCCTTGATGTTCTTGCTTGTATTAAGGGGGATGAGATAGGCTAGTTCAGTATAGGGCTAATAAGCTCTGTTTTTCTGTATATGGAACTACCTATATCCAAAGTTGTAAAGCCATGAAGTACACAAAAAGAAAGACCATTTTTAATGCCTACTGGGCATGTACAGAGAGAGGCGAAGTTCCAATTTTAACAAACATTGCTTGTGAGTCTTTGACTGCTTCAAAGGAGAAGTCAAATTAGTCGTTAAATACATAACAGTGTAAGAGTCCAGGAGTTTGTTCATCTTTTGTCCCTGTAGTGGTCTTAGGGCTACATCACTCGCTGTCTCCCCACTCTGGGGCCCTACTGCAATAGAGAGGTCCTTTGAGGAACACTCCTCCATTGGGCGAGTGTGCCATTATTCTTCTGCTGGGACCCTAGCCAATGCTAATGCACTGTTGTATGTATTCGTAAGTCTTGTAAAAGCCTGCAGAGAGAAGACACATTCAGCCTTCAGAAGAATGACCTATCCTCAGCAAAGAGAAGAGAACGAGACTATGTGGATTGGACTATGATCAACAAAGATACAGCAAGCTGCTGTGACATATTAATGTATATTGGGCCAAGATTTATTCTCAACCTGAGTCACAGAATCCTAATTTTTGGTATCATTTTAAAACTATTTTATGTTATAATCCGTAACAACTTTATTTTACTTTATTAAGGATAACATCTATGGGAAGGTACTGGGTTAGAATCCAAGGCCTTCCTCCCATCCAAGTACTAACCAGGCCTAACCCTGCTTAGCTTCTGACATCAGAGAAGATCAGGCCCGTTCAGGGTGGTGTGGCCATAGACAGGTCCTTCAGATTGAGCAATATCCCAGGCTTTCTTCTTTTAACTTTGGGGTCTTCCTAAGTTGTTTTAGTTGTCCAAACTGGGCATAAATTTAGCAGCCTCCTGCCTCAGCCTCGCAGAGGGCAAGAATCACAAACATGCATCCCACACCTGGCTTAAGCTCTTAATTATATTGTGTTCCACCTTACCAATCTTTCATAGTTAAAGCTTTTTGTGTTCTAGTTGAGAAATCTTTTCCTGCTTAAGAATATCTTAAGCTTGAAGTGAAGTGTTTCATGGCATAAAAGTAAACAGCTTCCAACCCAAATTAACATACACAGCAAAGCTTTCCTTTAAAATAGATGGACAAATGAGGACATTTCATAAAAAAAACTAACTCAAGAGATTTATGAATACTAAACTAGCTTTTCAGAAAATAGTCAGGAATATCTGAGACAGAAATAACAAAACCAGTTAAGCCAAAAACCCAAATAGAATGAAAATGTCAAGTGAGGTCAATGGTGTTTAAACAACAATAACAAATGACAGGAAAAGAAAACAAAGGCATCCCCTTTAAAGAAAAAGCAGAATGATGTTAATTAATTTCAACACCTCTCAGTACTCTCTTTCAATGTTAATGGTCTGAAGTCTCCAATTAAGAGACACAGATTGGTAGACTGGATCAATAACAGAATCAACAGTCTGTTGCATTTAAGAAACTCATCTAATCCAAAAAGATAGTTAGAGGCTTAAAATCAAAGGATAGAATGTATTTAATGCATTAGTATCCTGAAAATGCATAGGGGAACCAATCTTAATATTAGATAATATAAAAGTCAACCTGAAACTGATCCCAAGAAACAAAGAAGGTAGGTCACAACATGCTAGCTAAGGGAACAAGCCAGCAGGAAGTGATAATGCTTATAAATATTTATGCACTGGATGCTAGATGACTTTGTTCATAAAATATTACTGTTCAGGCCAGTCAGACATCTCAGCAGACTAAAGCACCTGCTTAGGCAGAGCATAGTGGCCAGGATTTGATCCCCAGCATGCCATGCCAGCCCTGCCCTCGGGCATGGTGAGACAGTGACTGAGTCTGGGCTTGGTTGTGCACACCTGTAGAGGAGAATCACTATGAGTCCAATCTACATAGTAAGACCCTGTAGATCCTGTACTAAATTCATAATAAGTAAATAAATAAATACATTTACTGTTCAACATAAAAGTCAAACACACATTATCACAATCAGATTGGAAGATCTTAATAATGATTTTTTACAAAGAAAGGAGTCACCATAACAAAGTCAATGAAGAAATGCTAGAACTAACCACGGGTAATCAATATCTACAACGTATCTCACCTATTACAAAAAGCATACACTTTTTGAAGCACAGGGTACTTTCTCAAAATTAGGCCACATGCTAATTCACAACCCTGATTAAATAAATATTAAAAAATCAAAATAATCTCAAGTTTACTATCAGACCACTGTTTAAGGAAAATAGAAATCAACCACAGAGAGAAACATGAAAAATGAACATTCATTTGGAAACTTAATAGCATCTTCCTGAGTATCCAGTGGGTCACAGAAGAAATCAAGTGAGAAGCTAAACACTTTTTGATGTGTTATTTGCGATACCTGCACAACACACTGAAACCTACAGGACCAAGGAAAGCAGTTCTAAGAGGAAAGTTCATCGCAATCAACGTTCATATCAGGAAATGAGAGAAAGTTCAAATACATAACCTATTGAAGAATCTCAAGATATTTAAAGAGCAACAAACCAGTGCTCAAACCAAAATTGAGACGATTCATAAATATTAGAATGAAAATTAATGAAATTGAGATAAACAAGAATGATTCAAAGAATCAATGAATCAAATGCTGGTTCTTTGCAAAAATAAAATAGACAAACTCTTAGTCAAACTTATTATGAGAAAGTAAGAGGAAACTCACATCAATAAATGAAGATGAAATTTCAACAGTCATCATCAAAATCCAGAAGTTAGTTCATAACTACTATGAAACACTGTGTTGCAGCCTTCCTGCCAGAATTTTCTGAGTCCCATCACCTCTGCTTGCCCTGAAGACTTCCAGAGAGATCTGATAGGCTAGTCTCTGCCAGTCGCTGGAATTTACTGACTTTACTCCTCCCCTTGCCCTGAAGGCTGTTCTAAAGAGGGAGACTTGGTAGACCTAGCCCCTCCCCCAGCCTTCCCACTGGAGTTTTGAGTCGGCCGCCCTGCCTCATCCTGAAGAACACCAGGGAGTCCTGACTACCACAGTGGTATGCAAAAGCCTATGCATCACTATGCTATAGCAATCCACTATCAAGAGAGCCTTGTACATATATGGCCTGCATTCATTGTCATCAAATCCTTCTTGAACTGTGGCTTGCCCCTCTCTCCTTAATGAGGTAGAATCCATGTTGAACCCCACACAACAGGAGCTTTGGTGAGCCTACCCTGCACCCTTGTTGACCTACACGCTGCCCATCTACCATCACTGCAAAAAAGAATGACAAAAAGGAAGAATAAAAGGAAATCTCTGGCCTTTATTCCACCCAAAACAAGTCCGGGAGATATAGAAGAACTTGGAAGTCACACACCTAAAATTTCTGAGATGATAGTAACTGAAGTAAAGAAACAACTCCATCAGGCTGTGGAGGCAATCAGATCAGAAATAATCTCTCAGGCAAAAAAGGAAATGACAACAATCATGAAAGAAATGCTGAATCCATCTAAGGAAGATACTGATTTATAAAAAAGAGTGGAATAAGAAAATGTAGGAAACACTGAGCAATATAGGAAAGAATTAGAATGCATGAAACAGATTTAAACTGATATTTAGGACACTAAAAATGCCATTGAAAACTGGAAAAACCTCTTGAATGAAATAGAAGATAAAATTTCAGACCTTGAAGATATCATTACACCTAGTGATTATAAGAGAAAATATCTCCTAAAGCTAAGGAGAAGCCAGGAAGTAACAATAAAACAGCTGTAAAAAAATGATGCAAAAATAATAAGCTAAAAGGAACCAACAAAACAGATAGAGATAATATAAAAGTCATAAAAAGAGTGTCTACAGAAGTAGCACAGGAAAAGAATCTGTCACTGAAGCATATAGAACTCCAGCTAGTCACAATCAAATAAATTGTCAGTGAGACATAATAATAAAGTGCTCAGGAATTCAGCAAAAGAACAGAACATTAAAATCTGTTGGAAGAAACAAATCAGCTCTAATGGAAAGCCCATGAGAATCATGGCAGATTTCGCGCCATAGGCAATCAAATCAAGAAGAGCTTAGAATGAGATATGTCAGGTCCCGAAAGAAAACAACTTTGAACCCCGATTGTTGTATCCTGCAAAACTTTCTATCAAATTCAATGGAGAGATTAGACACTTCCATGATAAAGAACAACTGAAGAAATGCATGACAACCAAACCAACCCTATAAAGAGTACTGACAGATATTTTAGAAAGAGACAAGGATGGCCTGCCATGCCAGCCTTGGCGACAGAGTGTGCTGAGAAGGCAATTGAGACGAGGCATGGTGGTGTGTACCTGTAACCCCAGCACTTTGGGAGGCTGGAAACCAGAGAATCACTATAAGTCTGATCTACATCTTGAGACCCTATAGAACCTGTACTAAATGTAGAAAGGAGAGAGACAAAGAGAAAAGGTTGACCACAGCTTCAACAGCACAAGAGAAAAACCAAGTAAAGCAAGTGATAAAGCAAATGAGAAATGCGCGGATCCTACAGTAGGAAGAAAGCAAGACAAGGATAAGCCAATGCACATCAGTTATCACTATCAACATAAATGGTCTCGCTTCACCAGTCAAAAGAAGCATACTGGCAGTGGATAAAGAAAAATTATATAACAGTATGCTGCATAGAAAAAACATATTTAACTCAAAAAGAAGTTAATAGATTGAATGTCAACGAATGGAAAACAGCCGGGCGTGGTGGCGCACACCTGTAATCCCAGCACTTGGGAAGCTGAGGCAGGAGGATCAGTGCGAGTTCGAGACCAGACTGGGCTACAAAAATGAACTCAAGACCAGCCTGAACTGCATAATGAGACTCTGTCTCAAAAAGACAAAAAAAAAAAAAAAAAAAAAAAAAAAAAAAAAAAAAAAAAAAAAAAAAAAAAAAAAAAAAAAAAAAAAAAAAAAAAAAAAAAAAAAAAAAAAAAAAAAAAAAAAAAAAAAAAAAAAAAAAAAAAAAAAAAAAAAAAAAAAAAAAAAAAAAAAAAAAAAAAAAAAAAAAAAAAAAA
>PVJA010022703.1:0-33890 GCA_004027025.1 Myocastor coypus | reverse complement strand
CTCGCACCAATCCTCCTGCCTCAGCCTCCCAAGTGCTGGGATTACAGGCGTGAGCCACCACACCAGGCTAATATTCCCATTTTTTAGATTCAAGAAACTGAGGCTTGGAAGTGTTAGGAGTCTTGTCCAAGGTCGCGTGATAAGTGCTAGAGCAGGAAATGGACCAAGCTCTTGATCCTATAGTCTAAATTCTTTTTTTTGTGGTCAGCTCAGTCCACCCTGGGGGCAGTGCTGGTGTGGTATGTGGTACCTGGGATTGAACCATGGTCCCTTTGTTTGCCCAAGCTTGCCTAAGCTTGCCTAAGCTTTAGACTGCTGAGCTATGTCACTGGCCAGTCTAAATTCTTATTTACTTATTTATTCACTTATGGCTACTAGGAATCGAACTCAGGACCTCTCACTTGCCAGGCAGGAGCTGCACCACTGAGCCACTTGCTCAGCCCTGTGGCCCAAATTCTTAACTGTTTGCTAGTGGTTTCTACCCCTGTGCAAATTGGCATTCTGCTGTAGTGGGAAACTTCCCTCAGCATCCTGCTAAAATTTACAGATAAAATATATTATACTACTGGAAGGCAAATTCTAAGTGGTGGGATGATTTCAGAATTATCTCTAAGGCTTCACTTTTCCCTGTACTCACGTCTTTCGCAATTTCCTTTCCAGCTCCTCCCACTGCAGGGTGCAGGTGATGACTGTTCCTCCGCCCCCTGAACACAAGCTGACCTTGCAGCATGCCTTGGCCAACAGAAAGCAGTGGACATGACAGTGTGCTAGTTTCGAGCCTAGAAAGAATTTGCTTGCTTTTTGCTCTATTTCTTCCTCCTCAGAGTGAGGATGAGACAGCTGAGCCAAGTCAAGACAAGCACTGCGTGCTGCCCTGTTCCGCCGAGATCAGCCGGGTCTCCTCAGCAAAGCTCCAGCTGATTGTAGATGCATGTGTGATTCTTCCTCAGCCCAGGGAAACCATCCAGCTGACTCACACACCCATGAGCAGAATGTTAATTTTTATATGTCACTGACGTTTTGTGGGTTTTTGCAACATGATTATGGTGCTAGATAACACATACTGAAGTGGCAGTGTCTACTGCATGGAGTGCTAGCCCATAGATCTCAAAATGCTCCATTGAGTCAGGCACAACTTGACCTCAGTACAGTAAAATGCCAAAGTGCCACTTAGAAAAGCGTCTGTTTGCCAAAACTCTATGCTCCTCAAATGTGTAGCAATGCAGTTTTGTCCCTTATCCCTGGGCCTCTCAGGAATACTGCAGTGCCATCACCTCTTACTGAATAAAATTGAAAGGGCTGAGAGAAATAAAGTTTCACTTTGATTGCCAGCTGTGTGTCATGTTTTTTTAAAGAATTTTTTTTGTTTTATTTATTTATTTTTTTCTTGTTTTGGAGCCTTTGTTTGTTTATTCACTCATTTTTATGGCCGGCTCAGCCCGCCCCAAGAGCAGGGCTGGTGCAGCATGTGGTGCTGGGGATTGAACTGCGGTCCCTGAAGCTGCCCAAGCTTTCCCAGGCAGGTGCTTTAGACCACTGAGCCATCCCGCCAGACCCCTGTCATGTTCTTTATGCACTTGTTACTTGACTGGTTGAACTGGATTTCTGTGCTTCGCAACCCAGAGTCCAGGTTCCATGGGTGAATGTTCACCGGGTGACAGCATCTCCTGGCTGATCAGAAGCTCGTGGTCCTTCTGTGACAGGCGTGGGCTGTGCAAACGCTTCTGAGGACAGGCTGGTTGTTTCTTGATTCAGGCTGCTCATCTTGCAGCAGTGGCCCCCTGCAGAGCAGGCCAGGTGAAGACCAAAGAGGCAACGTCTGTATGCAATAAGCTTGCTCCACCACCACCCTGCCTCCCAGCCTTTGGGAACTATAGATCGTTAATGGCAGCCCCCTCCCTGCTGCTGGACATGCTAGCAACTCCTCCCGCCACACTCTTCTCCCTTTCCTTATTCCTTTATCTTTTTTTAATCCAACAATTTATTGCCATGGAACAAATTACCTCCACCTAAGTGATATAAACTACTACTTTTTTTTTTTTCCTGTTCACTTCAGGTATTGGAGAGGACATGGCTGGACTGCTTGTCATTGCTCTCAGCTGTCTGAGGCACCGACCAGGAGGACTTGAACAGAAGGCACTGGGAGCATCGGGGAACTTCTTCATCCCCAGGTGCCTGCAGGCTGGCTGGGTGGGGCTCAGTGAGGACTGTTGACATCCTGTCCGCAGCCCAGTGGCTTCAGCAGAGTCGGATTTTTTTTTTTTTTTTTTTTTTTTTTTTTTTTTTTTTTTTTTTTTTTTTTTTGTCTTTTTGAGACAGGGTCTCGCTATGCAGTTGAGGCTGGCCTTGAGCTCACTTTTGTAGCCCAGGCTGGTCTCGAACTCGCACCAATCCTCCTGCCTCAGCTTCCCGAGTGCTGGGATTACAGGCGTGAGCCGCCATGCCCGGCTAGAGTCGGATTTTCTTCTGTGGTGGTTGAGTGCTCCAAAAATGGTATCTCAGCAGGATAAGGTGAAGACTCTAAAGCTTTTTTTTTTTCTTCAGTACTGGGGATTGAATTCAGAACCCTGTGCTTGCCGGGTAAGCACTTTTCCACTGAGCTATCTCCCCGGCCCTGTAAAGCTTTTTATGGCTTCTCCTTGGAATGCATATACATATATTCAGATTGCCCATACTCTATCAGTTCTGATAGAACCAAGTGGCCCAAATTCAAGGGAAGGAGATATAGACCCTGTTTCTTGAAAACTGATAGTTTTCAAGCTTCATACTTGAAAATTATTTTTTTTCCCAGTCGCTAAGATCATTTCCTTGTTTTTTTTTTTTTTTTGGTAGGATTGGGGTTTGAACTCATGACCTTGCACTTGCCAGGCATGCAATTATGCCACAAAACTATCTCCCTGGTCCCTGTAAGAGTTTTTTCCTTGGGAAACAAATGCAAACAAACAACCTAAACTAGCTTGGGGTGAAAAAGAAGAGATAATTATAAGGATGTTTTCCAAGGTGATATTTCACAAAGCATGGCAGTGATGTCACTGTGTCCCTCCTGTGTGCTCAGTGCCAGTGGTGGCTGAGCGTTAGTGAGGCAAACACATCCCTGCACATGTATCACACCGGGGCAGTGATGCAATAACAGCTGGAACAACCCCAGAGAGGGCCAGTAATGGGAGGCAGCAGAGCACGGTGGCATCCCTGCCACAGGGCCACAAACATAGGGCCCAAGGACAGGGTTGGTTGTGCCTCCCTCCTCTGGTGAGGACTGGAAGCCAGGATCCAGAAGGACTGCTTGGAATAGCACTGGCCTTTCCTGAACACTTGAGAACCTAGGCGGCCTCTCCCCTCCTAGATCTGTTTTGCCTGCTGTGCCCTTCAGGCTGACCCTGGCTGTCCAGCCATTCATCAATCTCTTGGGTGTGCCTGCCTCCACGGCAGACCTTCGGGATCTTGACTAGATGCAAATATACCCTTGATCTGAGAGTTTGCCACCCTAACTCTGCTGCTTACTCTGATTGACTTTGGACATATATTTAACCCTTTCTGGGACTCAGTTTCCCTGTAAATCAAATCATGGCCTTGGCCTTAAAGGACCTCTAAGCTCCCTCAGAGATGTGCTGAAGAGACATGACTCGGGCAGAGCAGGCGCTCCTAAAATTTCGGTCCTCAACCTCAAGTTTATTTTCTGTCTTTTGCCTCACTGCTGGCTGGCTTATTCTTGCTGTAATTTATTTAACTGAGCCGTGCCGAGCAGTTTGGAACTGAGTTTGCATGAATCACTGTCCATAAAATCAAGTTAAGTGGATTTCATTCTACACAGTGCACCTGTGTGTAGATGTGGGGAGAAGAAGCCGGATTTTCTTGGCTCTTCCAGAGCACTGATAGAATTGCTTCTCTACTGATACAGCGTTCACCCTGTATTTATAGTCCATTGTTATAACAGCATCCTTCAGAGAACTGAAAGTTAAGTGTGGGAAGCAATTTCTCCTACAGATCGTTTTATATAGCTGTCCTGTTTCCCTATCTAGCTGAGAAGATGCATTGATTTCTTCTTTTATCAGTGTTGGCAAATATCAGGTTTGGCTTCGTTCAGTCATTCCACCAAATTTTATTGAGTGTCGTGAGAAGTCCTGCTGAGCTAGGTGCAGGGATGGGGTCGGGGGGGAAAGGTGACATTGTTCAGAGACCCTACACACTGCCCCATCTGTTAGGGAGCAGGGGTTCCACAATGCAGGAGAATGCTGCTAGGCAGAAAATGGGCTATTCGATGTGCTGAGTGAAAGGAGAAGCCAAGCGAGGTGTGTGATCCTGGTTGGACCGTGAGGAGTTTCAGAAGGACGTTGGGCGTGTTTAGACCGTGGCCCCCTTGCCCTTCTCTCCCAATTCCCTTGTGGTGACGGGCTCGAAAATCATTCCAGCTCACTACCATTCTGGAGAAGGATGTGATGGTGGCGGGGACTGAATAGAGGTGAACATTTATGGGAAGAAACGCCCAAAGGGTCTGCTCTGGCGCTTGTGAAAATATATTTGGGAGCCAGTGTGAAGGATTATAAAGGGATTTATTTCATTTTGTAACACAGCCAAAAGCACAGGCAGGCTCTGACTGACATGGTGGTTCTGGGGACTGGCTATTTGTCTCTTTGTTCTTATTTTCTATCTCGACAGAAAATGTACAATCTTTACTCGGCCACAAAGTGAGCATTTCACGGTGTTCCTGGCTGAATTCAAGTGTATTAAAAAAACTCCATTTACTGGTTCTGGGATTCTGAGACACACACAGTATTGGGGTGCTGGGCAAGGGCATGGTGGACCCTTCCCTGCTCTGGGCACTATGCGTGCGGTCATGCAGTCCTTAGAGAAAATCAAGTTGCTTAAGTAGACTAAGTTTTAGATGCCCCATGTTTGTTCCATGATCCAAGTGGAATTTAATTTGCTAAATGGATTCTGCTGGTTGCACTGTCTTGACACAGACATGCTTGCATGTCCCTCGCATTTATTTGGGAAGCTCTAATATCCAGATGGCATTTTAAGTTCAGTGGACCCTGCCAAGAACCCCTGAGCAGTGCAAGTTCCATCTTGGAGGAGCCATGCAATATTCTAATGAGCAGAGCATTACAATGGGAACACAGTATGAGACATGTATTGCAATTTAGAAATTTCTAGTGGCCACCCAAGAAAGCAGAAATATACAGATGAGATTATTTGGAATGATATTTACTTGACCCAGTATGTGTAAAATGTTACCATGGCAACATATAATCCATATAGAACACAGTTTTATTTATTTATTTTTTTGGAGACAGGGTCTCACTATGCAATTCAGGCTGGCCTTGAACTCACTTTTGTAGCCCAGGCTGGTCTTGAACTCACACCGATCGTCCTGCCTTAGCCTCCCAAGTTCTGGGATTATAGGAGTGCACCACCACACCCGGCAAGAACATGATTAACAAGCTATTTTACATTTTTTTTTTAATACCAAGTCTGGTCTGTATTACATGTCATATAGCACACAGCACTCAAGATGAGGTTATATTTGAAGTGCTTGATGGGTAAATGTGGCCAATGATCACCATATTAGGCAGCATGGGATTAGAGTTTTCTGTCTGTCCTTCCCCAGGACAGCTTGGAGCCCTGGAAGTACATCTTTTAACTTCTGCAGGCAATAAAAGATCCTACCCTTTAGCTTTGATTAGGAGCAGATCATACTTAGCTTTATAACTATGTAATCATCTCCATTATTATCTGAGATGGTACTGTTGAGTTCCTGGGGTTGCATAGTATGGTAGCATCGCTTCACACTCCTGTTTATACCATGGCGTTAGCTGGATTTCTGTCACTGGGACAAAACACCAGACCTGAAATCTACTTAAGGGAAGGTAGGTTTATTGTGGCTTTAGAGGGCTTAGTCCATGGTCAGCTTCATTGCTTTCAGGCCTGCAGTGAGGCAGAAAAGGTCTAGTGGTGGGATGATGCTCAGCTCTCAGCAGCCAGGAAGCAGAGAGTGTGGGAGAGCTCAAGAGAAAGGGGCAGGACTGGGTGTGGTGTAGCCCTCAGAGTCATGGCCCCCTGCTCTACTTTTATCAATGGGGTTCCATCTCTGGTTTTTATTACTTCCCAAGAATGCCATCAAAGTATCACCCCCTGAAAGCCCCACCTCTGAGCACTGCCACATTGGGAATCCAACCTTTAAAGTGTCTTTGGGGGATACTTCACATTTAAATCATAACAACTACCCTTACATCTCGTCTATGCTTCCTGCTCTGGCTCTTTTTATACTTCATCTACCCTCTCAAAACTTACCTTTCCAGGGCTCTATTTCCCTTTGTGCCCTGCTCCCAGAGGCTTTTGGTGAAAACAAACTGAGCTGTTTTTCCTACGTATGTATTAGGGTGCACCAACCCACTTCAAAATTATAAGTAGCACGGGATGACAGAGCATTAACCTGGGAAGAATTTAGAGAGCTCTTGGTTTATTGTTTTGTTTTTATTGTTATTATTATTATTTGTCTTTTTGAGACAGGGTCTCACTATGCAGTTCAGGCTGGCCTTGAGCTCACTTTTGTAGCCCAGGCTGGTCTCAAACTCGCACTG
Source organism: Myocastor coypus (assembly GCA_004027025.1). Taxonomy (NCBI): domain Eukaryota; kingdom Metazoa; phylum Chordata; class Mammalia; order Rodentia; family Myocastoridae; genus Myocastor; species Myocastor coypus. Next base: position 27,309 of record PVJA010022703.1, on the reverse strand, counting down.
ATCCTCCTGCCTCAGCCTCCCGACTGCTGGGATTACAGGTAGCATAATGTTTTTTTAGCATTTGATTCTTTTTTTTGTTGTTTAATAATACTCTTCTGGTTGAACTAACAGAAAGTAGCTGTATACATAGTCCAATATTCCATAACAGTAGTGAGTTATTGGCAGAACTGGCAATGTTAGCAGCTGTTGACTCGAGCCTTTTACAGTTTAGCATACTAATCTGTCTTTACTTTTTATGCCTCATGGTTAAATTTTTCTGCTGAGTGGTTAAGGCCAAGTTAAAGCAAGATCTATATAACAAAACATGTAACTTTTATATCTGACAAGATCAGTTGAGAAGAAGTATTTGTACCAAGAGTGTTTAGAGAAGTTATAATGTCTGCATCTTGTACTCGGAGCAACTATTATGAAGACAACAATGTGCATTGTATTAATTATTGTGGCTGTCCTACTAATGTGCTGTGAAACTGTCTCATTGTTATTTCTTATTAAGAGTAATATAAAATGAAAAATGATAATACTCTGCTATATGGATATATCACATTTTATTTATCCATCTGTTGATGAACAGTTGAGTGGTTTCTACCTTTTGGCTTGTGTTAATAGTGATGTCATAAATATTGTTGTACAATAGCTGTTCTATTCTTTTGGGTACATACCTAGAAGTAGGTTTGTTGGGACACAGGATCATAGATATTCTAGGTTTTACATTCTGTGTATGTGCACTGTACTAGGGGTGAAACCTAGAGCCTCATGTATGCCAGGCAAGTGCTCTACCACTGAGTTACACTCCAAGTAGTGCTTAACTTTTGTGGGGAGTAGTCAACCTGCTTTCTAGATGCCAGAACGGTTTTGCATTTCTACTAGAAATGTACTTGGCTTTCAACCAGTTTCTCCACATCTTTGTCAGCTCATTATTTTCTATGTCTTATTACGTTTTGTTTTAGTTACAGACACCCTAGTGTGTGCATATATATCTCACATGGGATTTTATAGAAATTAACAATCTTTACTTTTTAGAGCTATTTTAGACATACAGCAAAATTAAACATCAAGTACAGAGTGCTCCCACTACCCTTTGTCCTCTCCCATGTACCTTTCCAGTTATTAACATCTTGCTCTACAATGGTATATTTTTAAAAAGCAATCAGTGAACCTATATTGGCCTGATATCATTACCGGAAGTTGTAGTTTACATTAAGGTTGTACATTGCATATGTTTTGACAAAAGTAGACTGAGGTGTATCTGTATCTGCTATTACAGTATGATTCTCTGAGTAGTTTCACTGACCCCTAAATCCTCTGCACCCTACATCCTCCTGGTTTTGATTTGCATTTCTCTCATGACTAATGACATTCAAGTGTCAGTCTGGAGGGTTCTAAACAGTGGCCTAGGAAGCCCCTGAGGGGCCACAATGGAAAGGAGAGTGCCAAGTAGGTGGAAATTTCCTTCAAGACCCCATGCCTTTGTCCACCATGGTCACTTTATTCTCACCTATTTGGCACCTGTGACCTCTGGTGAACTAGTACATTTGAGCAAAGAGTTGTGAAAATAAACCTCAGGTGGGCAGGTACTTCCCCGGGTTTGTGTCCTTTGCTCCTCTACTTGGTGAGTGTGTTAGCTGCCCAAACCAACAGTGGCATTCAGCTTTTCCAACTCCTTGGCCCATCCTCTCTCAGCTTTACCTTATCAGTGGTAACAGCTACAATAATGCCACAGCCACTTCTCAGACACTGATGCCCGACAGGTGTGTGGGAAGCACAGCCCTGCACTCTTCTCAGAGAAGTCCAGAGGCCCACACAATATGTTGCACAGGCTTCGCTGTGGGCTACAGAACCCCCTACCCGCACCCCCACTCAGTCTGCTCAGCTAGCCCTACTCCAACAACTCAAGGCAGCTCTGAGCTACGTGTACAGGCGACTTGTTCCCATTCAGAGCCTGCTCTCCCTTCTGCTGTCCCAGCCCCTTCATGCACACTCTGAATTCAAGTGTTTCTTAGTAACTGGGTTTCTCAGGGTCACTGGGTTCTCACAAAAGCCCCAGTAGTAGTCATTTCCTTTTCAAATGAGGAAGTCAAGTTTTAGCTAAGTAAAATCAACTGTTTAAGATCACGCATTCATCACGCATTCCCGTATTCGTATGGCTCATTCATTTTTTCAAATAGGATCTCACTACATAGTGCAGGTTGACCTTGAATTCTCTTATGTAGCCTAGGCTGGCCTGGAACTTGCAGCCATCCTCCTGCCTCAGCCTGCTGAGTGCTGGGATTACAGGTAAGCATCACCATGCCTGGCTTTTGTTTACATTTCTTTTGGCTACAAATGGCATCATGTATAATCTGTGCATTTGTGCATACATTTTAACTTTTTATAACAGATTGATAAAAAGCCAGGCATGGTGCTTACATATCTATAATCTTAGACTTGGTAGACTGAGGCAGGAAAACTGCAGTTTTGAGCCTAGGACAGCTACATAGTGAGTTTAAGGATATCTTGGACTATCTAGTGAGGCCCTATCTCAAAAAAAAAAAAATATATATATATATATATAGGTGTATACTTTATGATATGAATTGGTAAAATATCATGAGCCATTATCTACATATATTTCATGCATTCATGACATGCTAAATATTTCATATTTTTTATTTTTAGAATTTCTAGGCTATGTAGTTCATCTGTGTTTTTTTTTTTTTTTTTTTTTTTTTTTTTTTTTTTTTTTTTTTTTTTTTTTTTTTTTTTTTTTTTTTTTTTTTTTTTTTTTTTTTTTTTTTTTTTTTTTTTTTTTTTTTTTTTTTTTTTTTTTTTTTTTTTTTTTTTTTTTTTTTTTTTTTTTTTTTTTTTTTTTTTTTGTCTTTTTAAGACATGGTCTCACTATGAAGTTGAAGCTGGCATTAAGCACAGTTGGTAGCTTGGGCTAGAATTACAGGCCTGTGCCACCACACCTGGCTTGCATCTATGTTTTTTCTTTTCTTTTCTTTTTGTTTTGTTTTGTTTTCTTTTGGGCAGGACCGGGGTTCGAACTCATGACCTTGCACTTGCCAGACAGGTGCTGTGCCATGGAGCTGTCTCCCCAACCCCTATAGGTTTTTTCAAATAACTGAAAACTTAAAAAAAGAAAAAATCTGTAAATGAATCTACATAGTTCCAGCCTGCGTGCTTTAGTGGCCATCTGCACAAGGTAAGAGGCTGAAGTTTCATCCGTAATAACGATGCACATGTTTCGAGTTTGTTATAGGATTCATAGCCAAAATATGTAAAGAACTCAAAACAACACCCCAGTAATAAATAACCCAATTAATAAATGGGCAAGTGAACTGAACAGACACTTTTCAAGAGACGAAATCAAAATGGCCAGTCAGTACATGAGAAAATGTTTAGTTTCTTTAACCATGGAGGAAATGCGGATTAAAACTATGTTGGTTGAGCATCGATCTCATCTGAAGCAGAATGACTGCCATTAAGGATACAGAAACAATAAATGCTGGCAAGGATGGGAAGAAAGGAATCCTTATACAGTGTGGTGGGGCTGTAAACTGTGGCCTTAAAATGGAAGTCAGTATGGATATTCCTAGAAAAAGAAAGGAAGAAAGAAAGAAAAGAAAAAAGGAAGGAAGGAAGGAAGAAGAAAGAAAGAAAGAAAGAAAGAAAGAAAGAAAGAAAGAAAGAATAAGCTACTATTGGACCCAGCCCTTCCGTTCCTCATGGTGTGTTCCCGAAAGAATGAAATCAGCACAGGTAGAGATATCAACATCTACATAGTTGTTGTAGCCAGATTTGCAATAGCTGAGCTGTGCAATCAGCCTAGAAGCCCACCAGCAGGAGAATGAAGAAAGGCAATGCCGCTGATCACACAGCAGTTTATGATTCAGCCATAAAGAACAAAGCTGTGTCACTTGTAGGAACTCTTGATGGAACTGGAAACCATTTTAAGTGAAATAAGCCAGACACAAGCTAGACTCAGGCAAATGTTGCATGTTTTTTTCTCGTGTGTATATTCTTAGCACACACACACACACACACACACACACACACTAGAGAGAGGATGTGGAAGTAGAAAGGGGACTATTAGAGAAGAGGAAGGGAACAGAAGAGGGTAAAAGAAAGAGGAAGGGAGAAATGGGGTAAAAAAATGATCCATCTGTGTTAGATATACAAATATGTACAAAATGAAACCCATTAATCTGTGCCACTAGCATGTACTAATTCTAAAAGAAGATTTTGTTAGAATTAGGCACAATGTATACTAACGAAAACCCCAGTAAACAGAGGCTTCACTCAGGGAGACATCTGTTGTTTTTGTCACCTGGAGGAGAACAGCAGTAAAAGATTCCGGGTGCTGTGGTTGGCAGAGGCCAACTCTCTCGGTGCTTCTGGTCAACCACTCAAAATGGTGCTGGAAAGCAGGGAAGAAGAAAGGGAGAGTGTCTCAGTTACTCTTCTGTCATTGCTGGGACAAATATCTGACACCCAAAATGAAAGAAGGAAAGGTTTATTTAGCTCACAGTTACTGGAGGTTTCAGTCCATACTCGGCCTGCTCCAAGGCTGAGTGGCACAGGGCAGAGAGCAGCAGTTTATGGTGGAGGAGCAATTGCAACAGAAGCAGCAAAGAGTGACAGAGGGAGAGCCCATTTCTCTGTCTCTTATAATACATTCGGGCTATCACCTCAGGCCGGGGAAGGTACACATACCCATAATCCCAGCAGTACTGAGATCCATAATCGCAGCAGTACTAAAACACATAATCCCAGTGGATCATGAGTTAATCTCAAACTCTAGAAGTCCCCGCCCCACGGCTTCATGAGGCTTTGGGGGGACAACAAGACACAAACCAAAACAGAGAGGGAAGACACAGCCCTTCTTGGCTGAGTGGGCTCCTTCCCGGCAGCCTGGCCGTTGCCTGTGGGTACTTCTACTTATATCTCACTTGGCTCGGCCTCCATTAATTGCAAGGGGAAATGAGAATGTTTGGGTTTATCTTTTGTCACAACAAGTGAAGTTGTTTTACTCTAATGAGTGAGGGGACAATGAATATTCGAAGACATTTATTAGAAGTTTACCACAGTCATTTATTTTTTTAATTTTATTTTTATTTTTTTCTTGTTTCAGAACTTTTGTTTCTTTGTTTATTTATTTTTATGGGCGGCTCAGCCTACCCTGAGGGCAGGGCTGGCACAGCATGTGGTGCCGGGGATCGAACCACGGACCCTGCAGCAGCCTAAGCTTTCCTAAGCAGGTGCTTTAGACCACTGAGCCATCCTTCCAGGCCCCCACCACAGTCATTTATTTGAAACACTTTTTTTTTTTTTTGTATGCATGCAGGGTCTCACTATGCAACTTCGACTCATAGTGATCCTCCAGTTTTCAGCTTCCCTAGTCCTGAGATTATAGGTGTATGCCACCACACCCAGACCCTGAAATACTTTTAAATAGTAAAAAATTGTAAATATTGAGGGAGAATGAAAGTGATCAAAGTATATTGTATGGACATACAAATCATTCAGATCACCCAACATGAAACTAATGAATCTGCAGAGCCAGGAAAAGTGAATAAACTGTGTTTCTATATGTGAGTAATGGATGTGAGAATATAGTTTGTTCTTTTTAATTTGAATTAAGACTTTTTTTTTCAGTTTTTTTTTTTTTTTTTTTTTGAGACAGGGTCTCATTATGCATTTCAGGTGGCCTTAAACATGTGGTGATCCTCCTGTCTCAGCTTCCCGAGTGCTGGGATGACTGACAGGTGTGTGCCACTATGCCTAACTATGGGAATAAATATTTTAAATATAACAGCATTTACATTTGCTTACAAATAAAGTGAATAAAAAGCTAATAAAAGTTGGAAATAAAATTTAAAAAAAAGTTGGAAATAATGTAAATATCTCAAAACACAATTGGGTTGAGGATATAGCTTATCAGCCTCAGTACCTGCCTGGCAAGTGCAAGGTCCTGAGTTTGATTCCCTGGTTCCATAAAAAAAGTTTGCCTAGAAAAACATGACATGGTAAAATATTTATGATACCATGTTAAAATAATAATTACTAGCTAAAATCATAATAATGATAATAACAAATTAGAATATTATGCAAGCACCATAAGAAAGGAAAGTTACTTAATGATATGAGAATTATGGTTTTCTGATTATCTTAGAAAAACAGGTCTTACTATGTAGAGATATATTTGCATGTACAACGTAGACGTGGGATCGGCTCTGCTGTGGAAGAAGAAGGTGAGATGGCCAAGTACAGGTGAAATACAAACAGCCGTGTGCGATTAGCCTTGCAGCTGCCAATGGGTAAGTGAAGACGTGTGAACATGTTTTTCTCTCATATAATATAAATCTGAAATACCAGTCACTTAACCTCATCCTTGTCCTTTTGTGTGTGTGTGGGCGGGGGGACTGGCTACCAGAAACCAAACTCAGTGCCTTGCGCTTGCCGGGCAGAGGTTGTGCTGCTGAACTATGTCTCCCTGCTCCTCAGTCTCATTTTTCCAATGGACTCAGAATACCTATTTCAAAAGGCAGAAAGCGGTAGCATGGGGATTGCTGGGAGTTCCAGGCCAGCCTGGGCTATGTGGTGAGACGCTGTCTCAAAAAACCAAAGAATAATAAATAAATGAAATTTGAGGGCCGATGAGATAGCTTAGTGATCTAAAGCACCTGCTTAGGCAACCTCAGGGACCATGGTTTGATTCCCAGCAACCCATGATGCCCCAGCCCCACCCTCAGGACAGGCTGAGCCGGCTATAACATAAATATAAACATAAATAAATAAATAAAGTTTAAAAAATAATTTAAAAAATTAGATAAAAAATGGGATAGAGGTACAATGGTGGGATGGAAACAACTTTGCAATGAATAAAGGCGGCAGCAGCAGTAGTAGCTAAACCTAGGGGCCACTAGGATGCCAAACTGGGATCAGAAGTCAGGTTGTCTCACACTCAGCCTTGAATATTATTGCTGAGGCCAAAGAATTGATAAGTAGCAGGACTGGGTTTCAATCCCAGGTAATCTGGCTGCAGAATCTGACATGTAGGAGCCAGAACCACTGGGTAGAAGATCACAAAGCTCTGGGTCTGTGAAACACAAGGAAAAGCCCTCAGTGTTTGTCACAGCCTGGAGAAGCCCGGACAGGCATCCTTTGTGGTGGTCAGAAGGAGGAGCAGGCTTCCAGTGATCCCCTTGGGGTATGATGTCGCCAGATATGAGGTCAGCTGGTGTAGTGGTGTGAGTGCCCCCACAAAAGCACATGTTAAAATCCAACCTGCATCATGAAATATTAAGAGAATGGGAACTTAATCTTATTTGGTGATGGAACCTTTAGGAAGTAATTGGGGTTCCATGAAGCCAGTAGGTTGGGGCCCTGTCTCAGTTACTCTTCTCTTATTGCTGGAACAAATACCTGACACTCAAAATGAAGGAAGGAAAGGTTTATTTAGCTCACAGTTACTGGAGGTTTCAGTTCATACTCGGCCTGCTCCAAGGCAGGGTGGCACAGGACAGAGAGCAGCAGTTCATGGTGGTGGAACAATTGCAACAGAGGCAACAGAGAGAGTCTGTTTCTCTGTCTCTCTTATAATACATTCAGGCTATCGCCCTAGGCTGGGGAAGGTACAAACACCCATAATCCCAGCAGTACTGAGATCCACAATCCCATCAGTACTAAGATACATAATCCCAGTGGATTATGAGTTAGTCTCACACTCTAGAAGTCCCCACTCTATGACTGCATGAGCCTTTGGCGGGGACAATTAGACACAAACCATAACAGGGCCCTTGAGGTTTGTGTTCTATGAAGAAGAGGAACATGAACCAGGGGTTCTGTCTCTCTTGCTGCAAGTGCTTTGAACCACCCTAGACCTACGATGGCCCCCAGACACTCTGGAATTTGGAGGTTATTTGGATTGTGGGGGGTAGTGCTAATTTGCTGTTAGGTGGGGTGAGGAAAGTGGATGCTCCCGGCTCTTCCCTCTGCTCTCTCTGCTTCCTGGCTTCCATGAGACAAGCGGTTTCCCTCCGCCAGATCTTGCCACCACACCTTCCTCCTTTGAAGCCGACCAGCTATGGAATGAGTATGTGAACCAAAACACGCTTCACCTCCTTTGTGGGTGTTGGGTATTGTGTCCCAGAGAGGAAGCTAGTGACTAAGACATGGGCCCTCGGAATTGTGAGTCAAACAGACCTCTTTATCAGTTACTCAGTCTGTGATATTCTGTTACACAATAACAAGGTGGATTAAGGTAGCTGGCATATGCCAGTTTGGTTTTATGGGTTCTTCTTAGCTTTAATAATTTTCATTAGTTCATGGCTATTGAGTATCAATTTTTAGTATTACCTTAGATAAGACAAAGAATGTCTGGTTTGGCTTTTTTTTCCCCTCTTGTTGGTACCAGGGATTAGAACTCAGGACCTTACACTTGTCAGGCAGGCACTTATGCCACTGAGCAATCTCCCTTGCCCTAGAAAGCCTGGTTTGTAAGGATTTAGCAGCTGAATAATTTTCTCCATGAAGGCTGGGCAGAGTCTCAGAAAAGGGCACTCTCTGGCTTAAGGCAGATAAACAGGCCATGCATTTAATGGCCCTTGGAAGTCTGCTCAGGCCCCAGGACCTCATAAATACTCATAAATATTGATATATTGGCCACTTGCGATTGGAGAAAGTCACAGCCATCAGAGATAAGTCTATAGCGAAAGCTTTTATGCCAGCCCAGCTTTGCCATTCCCTCTTTTCGTACTTGTACTCCACCACAATGATTCTTCTCTCTGTCTCTCTCTCTCTCTCCCTCTCCCTCTCCCTCTCCCTCTCCCTCTCCTTCTCTCGTGCCAAGGTCAAACCCTGGTCCCTGCAGTTACCTAAGCTTTCCTAAGCAGGCGCTTTAGACCATTGAGCCATCTCACCGGTCTCTTTCCTCCCTTTTTAAAGAGAAGGTCTCTTGTGCTCTACACAGGCCTTAAACTCATGACACAGTCCAGGCTGGCCTCAAACTTCAAGCGATCCTCCTGCCTCCTCCATGCATAGGCATGACAAGTGTGTGTCATCACACCTGGCTACCTTGATATTCTTCAGGGGAACCAACCCTCTCTTCCCGCTTATACTCTTTGGGGGACCACCCTGCAGAGGCCCAACCTGGCCCAAGGACAAGCCACAACTGACACTCAAGGAAGCTCCCAGACACCTGCTTGGAGTCCGAATCCCAAACTAACAGACACAAAGACAGAAACAAGCAAAGACACATCCCTAAGTAGCACCTGTAAAAAAGTGACCCTGGTTTCTAATATTTCTGAGCTCTAGCTATTTAGCTTTTTCTTCAGTTACACGCTAGAGTGTGACATTTATGTACTGAGACTATCCCGAGTCCATTTCTGTTGCCTAGAACAACAACAAAACCTACCTCACCCATGGTTCAATACTGAATGTCAAGTGCTTTTTTCTTAGAAGCTTTTAATCCTAAAAGTCAGGGCTCCCCTCCCTGGCTCCGGCCCACCCTCCCCAGGCCCCAGGACCTGCCTGACCTTTTTCTTCTTTTTCCCTTCCAGACCTTCCTGGGCCTGGGTGGAAAAGGGCTCTTGTCAATGTGCTAAGCTTTACCTTGAGGGATGAGTGAAGACACCCTTTAAATTACCTATAAAACCCTTTGATTCACTCAGCAGAGGTTGCCATGGGCAATTTGCTAAGCTTATTGATTATTTTCTGTTTAAATTAAAGTTTGATGTCCTGGAACAGGCTGCACAGTACATAGAGTTAATGGAAAAGGTTGAGATCCAGGGGAGAGACACTCACTGGGGAAATGGAGGGTATTCAAGGGGAAAACAGGGAGTCTATGAAGAGGAGATCGTTGGTGCCAAGTTTTAGTAAATATGAGGGCGATAAAAAAGACAGAGAACGGAATTCTTTTATGGAGAAGGGCAATGTCCCAACATTTTAAAACCTCAGGGATACGGTAAGGGAAAATTGTATTCGTTTCACACATATTTGTTGAGTTCTTCTTATAGGTCAAGTACTGTTTGGGGCATTTGGAAAAGTAGTATAAAAGGCATTGTATTTGATTCTGTGCTTGAAACCAGTGGTTCTCAAAGTATGGTCGCTGTAGCAACAGAATCCCTATTGCCAGGTGTGTTTGTCTGCTTTCTGTTATCATAACGATATAGCTGAGGCAGGCTACTTTATAAAGAAAAGTGTGTACAAGGGGATGGCCCTGGCATCAGCTCAGCTAGGGGTGGGGGAAGCCCTTGTGGCAGATGGGATCACAAGACAAGGGCCCACGGGGGAGGCAGAGATCCTATCCCCAGACAGGAAGCCAGGAGGCGGTGAGTCAGCAGGCAGGCGCCGGCTTTTGCAACAATTTGCTCTCAAGAGAACTCACTCAGGGGTCCCAGGAGACCAACGCTAAACCTTTCTGAGGGCAGCAACCAGTGACTTCTTGTAATTCAAGGACTTTACCTTGATGCTGAGAACCAAACCATCAATGCATGTACCTGTGGGGGTCAAACCACATCCAAACCATATTTTATGGTTTATGTCTAGTTGTCCCCCCAAAGCCTCGTGGAGTCACTGGGCGGGGACTTCTAGAGTTTGAGACTTGATCCATGATCCCTGGGATTATAGGTTTTAGTGCTGATGGGATTATGGGTGGAAGTACTTCTGAGATTATGGGTGTAGCCTAGGGAGGGAGCTAAGGCGGAGAGCCTGAATGTAATATAAAGAGAGACAGAGAGACAGACTTGAGCTGTTGCTGCTGCTCTGCTGCCGTGTTGGTTGGCTACCTCTGCCGCCATTTTGTTGCTGTTCCGCCGCCATGAACTGGATGCTCTCCGCCCTGCTCCACTCAGCTTTGGGCCAGCCGAATATGGACTGAAACCTCTACGAACTGTGAGCTAAATAAACCTTTCCTTCCTTCATTTTGAGTGTTGGGTATTTGTCCCAGCAACGAGCAAAAAGTAACTAATACACCATAGCAACAGAGAATGCATCAGACAGGCAAATGCTCAGGTCCCATCCCGGCTCTTCAGAATCAGAAATTATGGACGCAGATACCAGTCCCTTCCAGGTTAAACTGCTGTTGGCTGCAATTTGAGAAACACTGCTCTAGATCCTTCGGCCTTATAGGAGAACCTCACTGATGCATTGGTGAACTCCAAACTCAATTTGAGTCAGATATTTTTGCCAACACCTATTGAGTATTTAGCATTGCAGGTATTATGCTGAGCACCATAGGGGAGGTTACCTCACTTCAACCTAGGACAGCCTTCAAAGAGAACGTGAAATGAAGACACTGGAAAGCAAGCGGGCCAGGTAGGACTCAAAGGAAAGAGCTTAACCACTCTGCTTTACTGTCTCTCAGACATTTCCGGCCCCCTGGAAGTTCTGTAATTCAGTCTTCCCGGGACATGGCTGATCTTCCGATAGGACCAGAGTGCTAGTTCCCCCCAGATGCACTTTATCATGAGGTTGGGTTTTCGATGCTTGAGGAAGAAGAGATGGTCACAGATGGTGAGGGAGCATGGAATGAGGTGGGGGAGGAGGCCAGGGGACATGCTGGCTGAAGCAAGCTGGGCCAGTGTCCCCACCTTCTCACTGATCTCATTTCATGGGAGCTGGAGTCCAAAAATCATCATGGATGGATCACCTTTGGGACAATCTTGGCAATTCGGTCCAGGGCCTAGAATTCAAACTCTTTAACTCTACTGTATACAGTATGTTTTTTTTCTATTACAATTGTAACAAAATCAGTATTAGCTTTCTATAGTACATCACCATAAACCCAGTGGTTTATAACAATTTGAATTTATTCTCTTCGGTTTCTGGAGTCTAAAACCAAGATGTTGCTGGGGTTGTGCTCCTTGAGGAAAAATCTCTGTTGTTACCCTTTTGGGTTCTAGAGGTAACTTGCATTCCTTGGCTCGTAACCCCGTTGTTGTTAAAACTAGCACGTAGCATTTTTCTTTTCTGGGACTTCCGTCCTTAACATTTCCCCCTCCTGACTTGCTCCTATAAATGCCTGTAATTCCCTGGGGATCCAGAGATGTATTCCTCTCGTCTCTAGATTCTAACACAGGCACATCTAGCAAGCCATTTTGTCACATCAGGTGGCATAGTCACAGGTTCTGGGGACTACGGTCTGAACATTGAAGAATGAAACCAGTACTTCCATTTTCTACCCTCTGTAGCCTTAGGAAAGTAACTTTTCTCTCTGAAATCACCCAGTTCTCCAAAAGCAGAGATTAAAATACTTCCTGGTCCTACTCCTATAGGAACATGCGTATCATTTCCATCACAAATGTAACTATTATTTCTAGAGTTCCCATCTAACACATGGGATAAGAGTGGTGTTTTTGCTTCATTTAATTAAAAAGGTGCATGGATGACTTTACCTGGTGGCATGTTGTGTTCGTGTTGTGTTGACAAGGACCTATCCTGTGTTTGCCACAAGGCAGAAAAAGCAAACCGCACTGCTCAATGAAAGGTATATAGTACATGCAGTGGTTGTGTAAGTTAGATTTTTAGAGTCTTAAATATGTGTCAACAAAGACAAGGATGCAGCCAATTCTCTCGAGGAAACAACCATCTGATGACTCTTATCAGACAGTGCTTGGAAGAGAAGCAGTAAGTGCCGGTCTCAAGGTGCCCTGGTGATCACGAGCCCATGGGTCTGTCCACCAAGCCCAGTCAAGGTAAGAATGAGCCTCGACCTCCTGCCCTGGGAGAAGACAGAGCCTGGGCTGCCTATGCCTGCCGGAGGCTGCTGTGACTCCCCTTGGAACTGCATTTGTTGATGATCAGGGGAACAGAAACAGCAGTCGTGTCCAACAGAAGAGAGACATTAAAGTTGATTAAGTGAGTGGGCCAATTAGTGTCTGGCTTCATGCACCGTAGAGTTAATTAGCCTCTACAAAACAACAACAGCTGCCCTAATGGTAGGGCAGGAGGGCCAGCAGAGAGGAACCATGGGAAGAGGAGTGATAGGGCCAGTGCTTAATAACTTGGCTACAGTGGGCCCTGCCCCACTAAAAATGTAGAACAAAGCCCAGGGCCAAATTTCCCTCGTGCTTCCAGAGCACATGTGGGATGGGGGTGAGGGTGGGGAAGAGAGAACCTTCTAGCCTCTTGCCCTGAGCACAGGCCACACCCATACTTCACACTTGAGTTTCTATATTCTCTTTCACACAACTTAGTTTGCATTCTAATGAAAGTCACTGCCCTGGACATTCCGTCTTGGTCTCTGACTCCATTATTTCACACTGTTTCTTAATGATGATGTGGTTTCCTTATTATAAAGGTGATGTATTTTTATTGAGGAACATTTCTGAAGCATAGAAAAATATACAGAGAAAATAGTTCCTCCTATATCAGATTGTTTCATTCACTAAACATTTATTGTTCACTTACTAAGCACAGGGCTGTACGAGGCACTCAGACAAAGTACCCGTCAGCTTAGTTTTTTCTCCCTATAACAAATTGGACTCACTGTCCATGGTCGTTAATAACCCACTGCTTTTAGCAATGTTACCACCATTTCCTGTTTTCATTAAAACCATTTTTAACTAAGCCTCTGCAGTTTCATTAATTATACTGCATTGTAGTTGTCCATTTATTTATGCTTCTTGCCATTTCTAGTAGGTCAGGAGGGTGGAGACAAGACATTTTTTTAACCACTGTATCCCCTATCTCTAGTAGATCAGAGCCCAGATCAGAGCCAGTCATGTCGTAGGCAAAAAAAAAAAAAAAAAAAAAAAGTGTGATGAATGTGGCCAAGCATAGTGGCACACAGCTATAATCCCAGAACTTGGATGGCTGAGGCAGCAGGATTGCCATGAATTCAAGGCCAGCCTGGGCTATTGTAAGTGAGTTCAAGGCCGGCATGCACTACATATCTGTAGACAAAAAGATGAGGGGCCAGTGAGATAGCTCAGTGGTCTAAAGCACCTGCTTAGGCAAGCTTAGGGACTACAGTTCAATCCCTGGCACCACATGCCGTGCTAGCCCCACCCCCAGGGCAGGCTGAGCTAGCCATAACATAAAGTTTTGTGTTTTTTTTTTTTAAAAGATGAATGCATAAATAAATGTGCGAACAAATTTAACTTGTCCTTTCTTGTAGGTCATGAAGATTGTTCATATTTTTTACTCTTATTAAAACACTGCTGTGGGCTGGGGGTAGAACTTAGTGGAGTGTTTCCCTGGTGTTCATGAGGCCCTGGATTCAAACAAACAAATCCCAAACAATGCCAGCAACACTAACACCACCACCAAACTCTACCCTTCCCTCCCCCAAAACCAAAAAACTGTTGTATCAGTTATGATTGGGCAAACTGCAAGTGACCAAAATTTCCCCCAAAGCAGTGGTTTAGACAAGGCAAGAGGTTTCTCTTGTGCTTTGCTAGTCATTGGCATGCAATCCAGCTCCAGCCACCAGCAAGGAAAAGAAGGGAGAGAGATGTTAAGTATTGGCTAATAGTCAATGTGGTGAATAAGGAAGGGGGGAAAGAACGTTGGGAGGCCATTGGCGAGGATGCCTCTTGGACTGCTGGGTTGACCCCGCCTCTCTAGCTGCCTCTCAGGTTGCTCCCTCCCCGACATGAACCTTAGTTTCTCCAGAGGAGGGTCCGCAGATCTGTCAGGTCAGCCTGGTTTCCTGGCCTCAGGCCCAGGACCTGTGCCCTTCCAGGGTTTTTGTGACTTTGCTTCCTTGCTATGACCTTCATCTTGCCAATTGATGGAGCCATCGCCAAAGCTGGACTCAATAAAGATGCCCCATTTCCCTGAGGATGTTTTTCCAATTAGTGCAAAGAGGAAGTTCCAGCTGTGAGGACAGGAACTGGGGTTTCTGAAATGCAATGATTATTAGTAACAATCAATCAAACAGCCTGCTAGGACAATGGAGGCAAAGCCAGCTCTCAAGGATGCTACGTGGGACAGGGATGACAGGCTGCCTATAACAAGAGGCGGTGTGGCTCCACTGCATTGTGGCCAAGCTCCTGCGACAGCAACAGCGAGGGACTTTTGTAACAAGGTTTTACTGCCTGCAGTAAAAATCCTGCCAAAATGCATTCAGGACCGTGCGGGGAGACACGTAGTCATTATTATGCCCCTAGCAGCTATCGCAGGAAGCCATCTGGGCTCTGTTGGCCTATAAATTTGCAACTTGCAGTTGGGTGGGCTACAGGGAATTGGCCAAGCAGGAAGTCAAGGTGTGAAGTGGGTCTGGCAGGTTCCACACACAGGCCTGGCCCAGAAAGGGGCCATTCCTGGCAGGAATTTTTCTTTTTAATTTTTTATTGTGCGATAGATCGCACATTAAAAAGTACATAAAATATAAATGTACACTTTGAGCAATGATCATAAAGTGTATACGTATGTGCCAATTGCCCAAGTGGTCACACTTCTAGAAGTCTCTACGAACCCCTCCCCAAATACAATGCTTTTTCCCCTCAAAGATAGTGGTCCTGACTTTAATGAGGATAGCTTCCTTCCCTCACTTAACTGTTTTTTTTTTTTTTTTATGTTATTCACCCTCAAATGATAATTTAGTTTGCTTATTGCTGAACTTTATGCTAAACACAATCACAGACTCCATATACCTTTGGGCCTGCGTTATTTTTGGGCTCCATATTATCTTTTAAATAAATGTGCATACTGCATAAAGCTCTGATCTGTTCATTTTTATACTCAGTATGATTCCATTTATCTGTTTTACTGCATTTGGACATTTTACTGCTTCTGGATGTTGATGTGTTTTCAGTTTTGGTTTATTACAAGTAAAACTGCTATGAACACTCATGCGCATAAACTCGTATGTGTGTGTGTGTGTGCGTGTGTGTGTGTGTGTGTGTGTGTGTGTGTGTGAGAGAGAGAGAGACAGACAGAGACAAAGAGAGAGAGACAGAGAGAGAGACAGAGAGTTTTCCATGGCTGTAATCCTCAAAACTTCAGCATACATGAAAAAAGCCAGCGATTTCTCAAAATGCAGAGTTATGGACCATCTTCCTAGAGATTTGATTCAGTAAGTCGAGGATGGAGCCCAGAAGTTTTCATTTCTCACAAACCATTTGGTGATCTAGGGATCCGTTGGGCCACAGGACAGAGCAGGGCTCTGTGACCTGCACTCCACTGGCCCAGCTTGGCCACACCACCTTTGGACAGTCTGTGCACTAAGAGTGGTTTTTGGATGACTGAGGGGAGAATCCAAAGAAGAAGAATATTTCAGATTAAGTTCAAATTTCAACGCCCATAAGTAAGGTTTGTGTAGCTGTAGCCATGGTAGTTCCTAGAGTGTACCCATGGCTGCCTAAGGTCCATTTGCAACCCAGACCACAAGATCTGCCAAACCCAAAGTATCATAGATGTAAGTTTTTCAAGGTAACTCAGCCGCTCTGTATCTCCATTAGCAGTAGATGAAAATCATACTGCTCCAGCTGGGCATGGTGGGACATGCCTGTGATCCCAGTACTCAGGAGGCTGAAGTAGGAGGATCACTGGAACTTTGAGGCCAGCCTGGGCTACATAGTAAAAACTTGTCCCCCCAAATTTCCTGTTGCTTCTATTCTTAATAAACACTTTTTTTTTTTTTTTGTTGGTCAGATTTTAAATTTACCCAGGCTGTAAGTCGTGTAGTGGCAGCCACTGGTAGTTTTAGTATTTTACTCATTACTAATAGATGCTTTGCTAGTCTTGTAGCTATTTTTGTATTTGGTAGAGCGTCTCCCTACGCAGCTGGGACTCGGTTATCCTCCTGTTTTCAGCCTCCCCATTGCTGGGATAACAGGTAGGTGTATAACACCACACCCAGTCCCCCCTCCCCATTATTTAACAAAGAACATACAGTTGAACTATGAAGAGTCACTCCTAATTGGCCTATTAGAGCCAATTAGTACAAGCTTTTTTTTTTTTTTTTTTTTTTTTTGTCTTTTTGAGACAGGGTCTCACTATGCAGTTCCAGCTGGCCTTGAGCTCACTTTTGTAGCCCAGGCTGGTCTCGAACTCACACTGATCTGCCTGCCTCAGCCTCCCAAGTGCTGGGATTACAGGCATGAGCCACCACACCTGGCTAGTGTAAGGGAAGCAGTTGTCAATACTCTCTAATTGTTGAATGTCCTTCAAGAACATGTGTCTTAACCCAGCGATACTATTTCTGGGAATCCACTTGAATGAAAGTCATGATTCAAAACAAGGCAAGAGTGTTGGCCTCGACCACTCAAACTCGGTGTCAGATCTATACTAAATGATGGAGATGCAAGAATGGAAAGCCTATGCCTTACACACAGAGGCTCTCAGGCTCTTTAGGAAGACAGCCATGCACATACAAGATTCAGTTCAGGGTGCTACATGTTTAGATGGAGCCATGTACAAATCCTACATGCACAAGTATACTCACCCAGATGTTACTTATAAGAGGAGGAAATTGGAGCTGGTGAGATAGCTCAGCCGACTAAAATGCCGGCTTAGGCAAGCACAGGGATTGCAGTTTGATCCCAGGCAGCGTATACCATACCAACCCCACCCCCAGGGTGGACTGAGCCAGCCAGAGTCTGGACATAGTGGCGCACACTTGTAATCCCAGCGCTGAGGAGGTTGAAAACAGGAGGATGACCACAAGTCCAAGCTTTATAGTGAGACCCTACAACAACCAAATACATTAAAAATAATGAGAAGAGGAAATAAAAAACAACTTAAGTAACAGTCAAGTAGGGTTTGGATAAGTCAGCGATGGGGGATCCACACAATGGAATATTAACTGACATTATTATTGACATAAACACTAGCAATATGCATAAATGATTTTAATGTAATGCTAAGTTGAGAAGAGCAGGAGGCAAGCCTACTGCAAACAAATAATTCTCACTGGGTAAAAATAGATTCATTAGAAAAATCCTGGAAGTACTATACCATAATAACAAATATTGGGAAAATAGCTGTTTTTATTTTTTACATTTTTCAAAGTTTCAGTTACATAGTTACATAAACTTACAATAAGAATATAAGCAAAGCCATTTCCTACTACCAACTGACTTCTTTTCATCCCCCCAAAATACCTGCAGGTGCCACTCAGTATGAAAAGTTCTTTTTTTAATTTTATTTTTTTAAACCTTATTTATTTATTTATTTATTTATTTATTTATTTATTTATTTATGTTATGGCCAGCTCAGCCTGCCCCAGGGGTGGGGCTGGCGCAGCACGTGGTGCCGGGGAATAAACCGCGATCCCTGTGGTTGCCAAAGCAGGAGCTTTAGACTGCTGAGCTATCTTGTCAGCCCTGTATGCAAAATTCTTCAGTCATGGGATCTCACTTAATCCTCGGAGCCCTGATAGGTGGGTATTCTGAATGATTATCTCCTCATGACCAAAAGAAGGAGGAGGAATCTTAGAAGCAGAAAGCGGCCTGAAGTCACACAGCAGGAGGCAGAGACTCCTACTGGGCACAAGCCCCAGGGGGTGGGCCTCACCCCCTCCAACTGGGGATGAGGAGGGAGCTCTACCCCTGAGCCACATCCCTAGCTCTTTTTATAGTTTATTTTGAGACAGGGTTTTGCTGGCCTGGAGCTGGCAGTCCTCCTGCTTCAGCCTTTCTGGTGACTGTGGTTGGAGGCCTGTGTCACCTGGTTGGACTCAGCCTCTGGTCTTGACCACTGCACTGGGCAGCTCCTAGCTGCTATCGAACTGTAGTGTCTGTCATCCGGAAGCAAGTTCAAGGATGATTCCGGTCTGCCCAGAGGAAAGCAGGTCACTGGCCTCTAGGCCCCTCCTGCCCAGCGACTCTGAAACTCAGCCCCATTTCCCACTCCTAGCTGCGTGATCTCAGAGAGGGACCTGATCTTGCCGAGGCCCAGCTTGCTCTGCCATCGCATGCAATGAATAGACCCCACCTCACTGCTTGTTGCATTGATTAATGAGATAATCTATATTCCCTGTCCTACAAAAAGGAGACACTTGGGAATTTATTTCCCTCTACCCAAGGACACAGAAACTTGAAAAAAAAAAAAAAGCCCCAGCTTTTTCCTGTCACTTGGCCTCTGGTTATTGTCCTGGGTGTAATGGACTGGAAAACTCTCTACACGGCTCCCTGTGACAGTGAATTTCTAATCTCAGAAAACTTAATGGTTTTTGTCAACCTGATTGTCCAGTGAGAGCGGATTAGGAGAATGACTTCCCTTGTCACTGCAAAGTTGACTTGCTTCATGGCGCTTTTCCTGGTGCCAGTGGGAGGCATGATCGATACAACACAGACCTAAATACTTACCTGTGGTTTCGGGGCTGAGGACAAAGGTTGGGAGTTCTATTTAAGTGCCTTCAAGCCATTTCTAAGCAGAGCAGGGCGTGATATGCGTTACACAGCCCAGGCCAGTGACCCAGAGGTCCCAGGTCCAATGGGTGAAGCAGAAATCGAGTTTCTCCTGAGCAGTGGCGCAGAGGCCTCCAGCTCAGACTGGATTTGTCTTTTCAGCTGCAGTTTCCCATCTGCTGGAGGAAGGCCCATTAGTTACTGTCTGCACAGTCAGGGAGAGATGGCTCTGCTAGTTTCTGTATCAGGACTTCCCAGAAACAAGGTACCACTGCAGAAATGGACAATGACTACTAATGGCGCTGGCTTCCCAAATTCCCCTACATACTGTCAGCCGAGGCCTGGAGGCCACACGTCGCCCAGGGCTGCTTTTGCAACACACCACACTCTGCAGCAGATGGGGCCCAGAGACAGACTTTGCAGGGAGCGTTCCCCAGAACGGACTCACTCTGGGGACTCCTGCTATATCCAGGGAAGCTCTCCAGGCCTGGGTCTCAAAACAAAGCCTTGTCTTATTGGAGGCACTTAGAATCATTGTCACTTTGAGGGGGAAGGAATTCATTTCAAGCCTTTCAAGCTCTGTCAGGTCCCCAGTTTGTTCCCTTCAAGGTAACACATTCCAGTGGGAAATCAGTAATATCTACACCCATTGGAATGCAAGGTCCAGGAAGGCAAAGGCATTCAACTGCTTCATTTATCACAGATCCATAATCCTGAGGAACTATCAGACACAGCAGGGCCTCAGTATTTGTGGATCATATAACTAACAAGTCTCCATGCTCACTTATTCTGAGAAGAAAACTTCCATGAAGAAGGAATTATTTCTTATTTACCCTGCGTCCTTAGCACACAGGCCAGAGCTTGGAGCCTAATAGATGCTCAGTAAATCGGGAGGGAAAAATACAGTACTTAAATGTTTTAATGCTGATTCAAGCTAAAATGATTTAAGCATTAATAGCATACTACAATGATTTTAGAAAAAAAATAAAGTAAAAAGGGCATCTTCCACTCATATCACTACTCACAGAATTACTTTAATTGTTTTGACACTTTTCCCTCTAGAGTTTTTACCTGGATGTTGTGCATCTAATTTTATTTGGATTATTTTATGGGCACACACACACGCACACACACACACACACACACACACACACACACACACACAGACATTCCAACAGCTGTCCAGGTGTCAGGTGGTTATATGAATTTGGGAGCGGAAGGGAGGCCTGGATGTGCAATGTCTTTCTTTTTATTTTTTATTTTTTGTCTTTCTGAGACAGAGTCTCACTATACAGTTCAGGCTGGCCTTGAGCTCACTTCTGTAGCCCAGGCAGGTCTCGAACTTGCACTGATCCTCCAGCCTCAGCCTCCAAAGTGCCAGGACTACAGGCGCGCACCACCATACCTAGCGATTTCATCTATTTATTTATTTTTTTGGTGGTAACAGGGATCAAACTCAAGACCCTGTACTTGCCGGGCAAGCACGTACTCCATTGAGCTATCTCCCCAGCTCAGCAGTTTCTTTCTCACTGCTGTAATTAACTGTTGCCTCCATCTGTCCACCACGGGATCCAGTGGGCCATAGGAGCTGCTAGTAAAATGCATCACTCCCTAAAGGTTCACTTGGAGGGCCAAGGCAAATCTGTCTGTGCAAGAAATGGGCAGGTTAGAAATAATCCCCAGGAAAATGCTTTATTTTTGTGCTGACAAATCAGAGAAACTGCCGTGGCTGCTGCTAAACACAGATCAGTCACATACACTGCACTAGGCTTAGTGGCTCAGTTCATTTCTGAGACTTTTTTATTTCTGTCATTAGCTTGAAATCTTCCAGCTTCTACCTGTAATAGTGACACAGTGCCAAGTGACTTGTGATTAGGGAAGCGAGGAAGCCACTATATAACTTAAAAAACAAATCAACTCAAAACCCTGTCGGTGATATTCAAAGTATATTTCTAGCCAGGCACGGTGGCGCACGCCTGCAATCCCAGCATTTATTCAGGAGGCTGAGGCAGGAGGATCGTTGTGAGTTCGAGACCAGCCTGGGCTATAAAAAGTGAGCTCAAGGCCAGCCTGAACTGCAAAGCGAGACCCTGTCTCAAAAAAAAAAAAAAGTATATTTCTAAATGTTTAAAGGGAAATGAGCCTATTCCCCACAACAGCGAGGCCAGTCCAGTAGAAAGCCTCAGCTTGGAACAAGACAAAGTCATGCAAGTTTCTTGTCGGTCAGTAAGGTAGTCAGGAAGATGTGGGGACAAATTTCTCAATCATTGGCGGCTACTTCTGGGATAGGCTATGGATGCTGTGATAATTAAAGGGAAAAAGAATAAAGGGTCTCACTATACAGATCTGACTCCTAGTGATCCTCCTGTTTTCAGCCTCCAAGATCTGGGATTACAGGTATGCACCACCACATCCAGTCTCTGTTGTCATCTTAGTGGGCCCTGGGGTGTGTGTGAGGCCAGCATAGCATACCAGGGACCAAATCCAGGTCCCTCCACCTGCCTAAGCAGGCACTTTAGTCCACTGAGCTATCTGGCCAGCCCTATTTTCTATTTCTGATCTGAAATAGAAAATAGGATTAGGAACTGAGAGAGGAGATGGCCTGAGATTAATAAGACAGCCCCTGTATAAATGATGGGCTAGGGGGCAGGCAGGGTGCTGTCCACCTTAGTGTATGTACCAGTCACCCTCATAGATGCCATAATGGATGATGACTTCATTCCACCTTCACAGACATAGGAGTAAAATGCTGACTGTAAAAACATGTCAAAAAGGACATAAGCAAGCAGGGCATGGTGTTGCACATCTGTAATCCCAGCATTCAGGAGGCTGAGGCAAGAGGATCAAGTAAATTCAAAGTCAGTCTGGCCTACAGAGTGAGTTCAAAGTCAGCATGGGCTACATAGTGAGTTTAAGGCCAGCCTGGACTATATAGCAAGACTTGTCTTAAAAACAACAACAAAAAAGCATATAAGTAAATGTTTTGAAATGAGAAATAAAGGCTTCAGATATAGCTCAGTAGCCTGTCAAGTACAAGGTCCTGAGTTTGATTCCCAGGATAGATAGATAGATAGATAGATAGGGGTAAGGCCCTAGTGTTGCAAAGCATGCTCCTATTAAAGTCATTGTCACTTTCTTGGGGACTTCACGCCTGACCTTTCAGACTTGGTACTTGGTACTAGTTGAGTTTAGTGGGAAGGCCCTCATGCACCTGTTTTTGCTTCTTTCATTTCCTTTCTATGATATTTACATACCTGTAAAACTAAGACCATAAAAGAAGACAACTGGTTATGCAAAATGTCTAAGAAAGGCGTACTTCTCAGGCTAGATTTCATCTTCTTTTCCCCAGCTATTTACAACTGCAACTGCTTGATCTGAAAAACGGTAAACAGGTATTGCTTTTAACAAGTTTCACCTATTTTTACTCTTTTGCATTTACTTGTCCACTCAACAAATGAGTATTGAGCATCTAGCTGAGGGTACATGAAGGAAATGATGGGCTTCTCTAGCAATTATGAGATGAGCCTTATAGTCTCAAATCGCTAGGCTTTGCAAAGACCTCAAGAGACGAAAATGAAAAGAAATTGCAAGCTAACTATGACACTTAATTCAGAAAAACATCACTTTCTGGTATGGGAGGGACTATAGTTGTTTCCCAACTCTTGGATTTTCCTTCTCTTTCTGTCTTTCTGTCTGTCTGTCTGTCTGTCTGTCTTTCTCTTTCTTTTCTTTTTTATTTTTTTAAAAATTTATGTATTTGGTACAGGGTCTCCCTATGCAACTCAAGACTTGTGATGAACCTCCTGCTTTTAGCCTCCCCAGGACTGGGATTAGAGGTGTGCACCACCTCTCTGGTCTCAATGGCTGGCTCAGTCCGCCTGGGGGCAGGGCTAGTGCAGCATGTGGGGCTGGGGATCAAACCCTGGTGCCTATGCTTGCCTAAGCAGGCACTTAGTCTTCTGAGCTATCTTGTCTCCCTCCCCCCATTTTTTTCCTCATCTTTCAGGGCACACAGATAAACTACATTTCCCAAACTCCCTTGCTCTTAGCTATGGCCACTCACCAGGCTAGTGGAAGGAGAGGGAGAGTTTCAGGGACATCACTCTTTGTCTGGTCCATAAAGCCTCCCCAACAAGATCTTTTCATGCTCCGGCTTCACCCAGACATGGAGAGTCCCTTGTGTCTCCAGCAACCCAGATCACTGAATGGCTGCGGGGAGGAAGCCTGGCCTGTCAACTGCCTGATGATTCAATACCACGTGGGCACCAACAGTCAACTTCAATTGTGCTGAGTCATTGAACATTTGCGAGTCTGTTGTTTCAGTGCTTTCCCTAGTTTAGTAGTCCTCATAACAACTAATTCTCCAAATTGCATACCCACACGAAGATATGTAATGGTAGGTGTTTTTGATACCTGCCAAGCTCAAAGAGGTTTGACATGCTTATCACGACTGCCATCGGTGCGTGCCTTCCTCTAGGAGGACCATTGCTGCAGTTAGTTCTTCCATGGCAAGACAAACAGATGGATATATAGGTAAGTAGGTACTTAGGTAGATAGATGAGTAGGTGGATAGATGATAGACAGACAGACAGATAGATAGATAGATAGATAGATAGATAGATAGATGGATAGATTGATAATTTTTAAGTGTACCATGTCTTTCCAAATGGTGACATTCAATGAACTCTTTCAATGGTTGAGGGAAATATTAGTGCAGGATATAAAAGTATAAGACATCAGGGGTAACCTGGTTTTCTGTATCCCTGGTCCTCAGTCTGCCAACCCAGCCGTGGCAGAGTACAAACACTACTGCCAGGAGTTAGTACCTGAGCTTTATCCCAGGCCAGTGGCATCAAGATCTCATAGTACCCCAGAAACCCGCTCTGTATTGATGAGCAAGTGAGTCTAGAGAGAGGCTGTCTTCAGCTGTCTCAGCCTTTGATTAGGATGCTTTAGGCTAACAGTGATAGAAAACATCACCAAGCTGATTAAAGCTAATAGGGAATTTACTGAATCATTTCTCTGCAAAACCCAGGGGTAGGGACTGGCTCTGGGCACCGGTGGATTTATAGGCTCTGATGACAACACCGTGATTTGGTTTTCTTCTGTGGTTCCTCTTCCCTGTGCTCTCTTTCAGCTTTCAGTATTGACTTTGCCTGGTGGCACAATGGTCACAGCCACATCAGCTGGGGGGAGGGGAGCGTGGCGGCTGTTCTTCTTGGAACCAGTTCCAGGGGACAGAGAGTCACAGTGCTTTGATTGGCCTTGTGTGACCACACTGACTCTGGGGATGATGGGAGTCTACCCAGAGCCCAGGGACTGAGTGTGGAGAGGGAATGGCTTCTCCAAGGACTACCAGGAGCCAGAAAGGGAAGGGTGAATGTCAAAGAGACAAACCACCCTGGGGACCAAAAGCTAAGCAGGGTGCAGAGTTCAAGTCAGGGCCTCGGGTTGCACTTCATGGTGCCTCACTCCTGTGGCGCCCGCCCTCCCACTCCTGGTTCTTGTTATCCTGGGAGGACAGCAGAGGTCTTCTTCTCCATGAAGATCTGAGCTCCTCCGAAGACCTGGACTTCACCAAGGAAGAGGGAGGGGTGGCCTTCCTCAACGCATTAATGTACACTTTTTTTTGCTGAGTCACCATCAGGCGGCCCCATTGTGCTGTAGGGTGGCCCTCCCCATCCTGCAAGTTGGAGCTCCCAAGGCTGGAACCATGGAACCCATCCAGCCAAGCTTCCGACATTAAGTTGACACAATGTATCAACTACCACAGTTAGGCTCTTCATTTTTATTTATTATTATTATTATTATTATTATTATTATTATTATTATTATTAGTTTTGAGATAGGGTTTCACTATGTAGCTCAGGTTGGCCTTGAACTCACTACGTATGCAGTCCAGACTGAGCTCAAACGTTCAGTGATCCTGCCCCCCTCAGCCTCCCAAATGTTGAGATTACAGGCATGGACCACTGCACCCAGCATGGAGGGGTTCTTTAGTAGAATTTCTGCATGTGGCTCTTCTGACTTCCTTCTACAAATCCACCTCTGCTTTCTGACCACTACACCCCTCTTTCTACTACACAGCACTCCGCCTGCTCTCTCAGGTTGGGCTCCTTTGTTCCTGCCAGCAGCCTGCCTTGCATTTGGGCTTCAGATTTCATTATCAAGTTCTCAGAAGGGGTGTTTCTCCCTTCTGTGCTGCTCCTGGTTGCTGCCTCCTCCTCTCCCCACACGCTCTGTCTCTCATACCCAGCCCCGCTAGGATTGAGTCACCCCTAGTCTTGATTGGTCTTAAAAGCCCATGGGCTTTGAGAGCCTGGGCTCAGGAACCTTCAGGAGACCTAGACAGGAACAGCCCAGTGTCCTTCTGGACTCTTCCCCTTTGACACCGAGTCCCTTCTCTGGACTTGTGACAGGAGAAAAACTCATCCTATCTACAGATTTGAGGATGCAGTACTTTTTAAAAACCCAAATGTGTCTGTAGCTATTCAGGGTAAAGGTCTGTAGATAGTGTATCTTGAGCCACGAGAAGCAAGTGGAAGTGCTGTGGGCCCCCGAGGCCCACAGGAGGAGCCACAAATGGTCTCATTTCAGTGATACCGGATTGGGCACAGTCCTCTGTCATCAGCCTTAGGATAACTCAGAATCCCTCACTCATTGGTTTTCCACTAAAGGCATCTTTTAAAAACTTTCAGATCTCAGGATTAAGGAAGAAACTTGTTTCTTATTTGGCAAATAATGAGGACACCTGTAAAGATAAGGCTACTGGCTGATATTCAGGGAGCCTGCTCTATGGTCTGTGCACTGTTAGAAACCCTTTGCATATCTGCTTGCTCTGGATTTTCACAGCTTTGCTGTGAGCTGAGTATCCTAATCCCTGCCTTTTACAGGTAACAGAAAGGTGTCAAGGAAAAGTAAAATAATGTGTCCACAGTTACACGACTCATAAGCAACAGGACTGGGTTCACACGCAACCTGACGTGAAATGCTATGATTGGAACCGCTATGTTATATATAACGCTTAGATTTAGACAGAGACTCGGTCCATAAGGAGGCCTTGGAAACTGGTAGGGGGCCCGTGCCAGCATTCCCAGCAGCAGGAGTTGGTAGCGGGCTGTCAGCCTAGAGATAGGGCTCGCCTAACCTAGATTAGACTCAGCCAGCTGCAGAACCAGACAGGAAGTCAAATGAGGGCCACGGGGGTTTGGAGACAGGTGGCCAAGGTTGCAATAACAAGTTCAGGTGGGCATAGGAGGCTGGCTGCAGAGAGCAGTCCTTAAAGCAAGGAGGATTTCCCTCCTCTAATGCACATCTCAGCTCCCTGTATTTGCTCTGGAGTCTGTACCTGCTCTAGAATCTGCACCTCAAAGCATTCGACAGAGAAGTTTCCTGTGGGTTGGGGGGAGCCCAGATGTGGTCAGCTGGAGCTCAGAAACCACATCAAAGTATTATTCGGGGCTGAGCATCCCCCGTGGGTTGCACAACACCATTGAGGGACTCAAGGCATGTGCAGAGGTGAGAGAAAATGGGAAACGAGAAGTCAGAAGAGGAAGGAGGACAAGGGCAGCAAACGATACTACCAAGGCAACTGTGGAGGGAGGTCAGGAACAGGTAGTTCGATAATCACTGCTGATGTCCCTTAGTGCTGATCCCTAGAGCTCTGTGGGGGGGTGAGATGAGATAATGGCTATGCTTCATAACCTGGGCTTCCTTCCCTCAGTTTTCCCATAGTTTTAATAAATTCTGGGTGTGAGATATCATCCCCTAGGCAGAAAGAGCTTGGTAACAAGACATTCAGAGGTACCTCGGACATTCAACCTACAAGTTTCTTAAAGAAAGAAAAAGAAGTGGTTAATGTCATCACAAACCCCAGCAGCTCACCCAGCTCTCCATGGAAATGGTACCTCAGAGGACAGAGAGAAGAGACAAGTGCTAAGGAAACAGTGTGTGCTGTGGAGATAGCAGCCTAAGTGCCTGCCTGGCAAGTGTAAGATCCTGAGTTCAGTCTCCCATACAGAAAAGGAAGAAG
>PVJA010022702.1:6572-34001 GCA_004027025.1 Myocastor coypus | reverse complement strand
CTAGGGAGGCTGAGGCAGGAGAATTGGTGTGAGTTCGAGACCAGCCTGGGCTACAAAAGTGAGCTCAAGGCCAGCCTGAACTGCACAGCGAGACCCTGTCTCAAAAAAAGAAAAAAAAAAAGATGTATTTTAGTCTTTCATTATAGTTATCCTTTCCTTTTCTACTTCAGAGGTTGTTTCTGCTCTCATTTCCTCTCTACCTTTCTGCAGATGTTGTACTTCAGATACTATTAATCTAGACATGAGGGTTTTTTTTCTTTTTTTTAACTTCAGAGGTTATTTCTGATCTAACTCCCTCTATGCTTTTCTGCAGCTTTTTTTTTTTTTGTTTGTTTGTTTTTTTACTTCAGTCTCTAGTAATTCAAAGATTTCTTCTTTAATTTCAGAGGTTATCTCCAGTCCGAGTTCCTTTGTACATTTCTGCATTTGTGTCTTTAGTGCAGATGCTACTAATTCAGAGATTTCAGGTACATGATTCCCATTTTGTATGGTAGTGTCTCCTGTATTTGTTACAGGTGGACTTGGGACCTGTGACTGCATTTTGCTCCTTCTCTATATCATTCTGTGTAGCGGTGACCCCTGGAGCAGGACTGCGTGCCCACAGGTTGGATAGGCTACGCTTGCTTGGGCCCGGAGGAGGCCTGCCTCACATGGTGGACCTAGTTCTGGATAGGCTGGACTTGAGGCAGGTGAGAGGGGGTCTCACGTGGTGGGCCTGCTATTGCATAGGCTGTGCTTGCGGTGGACTGGAGGTCTGACTCACATGGAAGGCCTAGCTTCTGGATGACTGCACTTGTGGTGGGCCAGAGGAGGTCTCACGTGGTAGGTCTGGTGCTGGATAGGCTGTGCTTGC
This sequence comes from Myocastor coypus, assembly GCA_004027025.1. Lineage (NCBI taxonomy): Eukaryota > Metazoa > Chordata > Mammalia > Rodentia > Myocastoridae > Myocastor > Myocastor coypus. The sequence goes on along the minus strand of PVJA010022702.1, from coordinate 33,148 downwards.
GGTGGGCCAGAGGCAGTCTCACGCCATGGGCCTGGTGCTAGATCTAACTTGTAACATATAGACCTTATATGAAATTCATTAGGTTTATCTTATTTCATTTTCTTTGGAGCATTTATAAATGACCTTGCATTTTTATTTAGTTTCCACATGGTCATTTCAGTGAATGTAGTTGATTTTTGTACATTTGTCTTATATCCTCTGAACTTCCTGAACTTATCTATTAGATTTGAGAAGATTTTTTTCCCTTTTTTCTTCTTTTGGATCTATAAGTAGATGTTTCTCTTCTTTTCCAAACAGTATATTGTCCATTAATTTTTCTGGGCTAATTTGTTCTGTGAAATACCCTCTATAATGAAGATAAAAATACAAGCTAAAGATTCAGAAAAGTTATTTTCAAGCCACGTATCCAAGAAAAACCATGAATCTAGAATATATAAAGAACCCTCAAAAATCAGTAATAATAAAGAAACAAAGAAACAAACCAGTTAGGAATAACCAAAAGACATAAGCAGACATTTCACCAAAATGAGTGTGTAGATAACCAACACATGAAGAGACACCTCTGGGGAAGTGCAAATAAAAGCCATGGAATGCTATTGTACACACCTGTCTGAAAAGCCAATATAAGAACGATTGATTCCCAGCCTGCCATGCCCATCCCGCCCCTGGGGCACACTCAGACAGCAATTGAGATAGTGTGGTGGCATATACCTGTAAGTCCAGTGCTTGGGAGACTGAAAAACAGGAAGGATCACTACAAGTCTGATCCCTCTAGACCCAAAGACACTGTACTAAATACACTTTTTAAAAAAAGAATGGTGACAACACCAAATGTGGGTGAAACTTTAGACAACTAGATCATTCATACATTACCTGTAGTCCCACAATAGAATGTGCAGCTGCTGCAGAACATTATGTGTCAGTTAGTTTTAAAGACACAAAAACTGAACTTAAGTAATAACCTTGCAGTAGAACCCTTGGGCACTGATCCCAGAAACAAAAATTTGTTTTTATATAAAAACTTGTATAAAAACGTTCCCAGCAGATTATGTATCATAATAAAAGTGAGAAACAACCCAGATGTTCTTTAGCCAGGTAGTTGCTACACAAACTGACACACATCAGTACTGTGGAGCACAATTTAGCAATAATAAGGACTGGATTACGGAAACATGGAATAGTTGGATGGATCTTATGGCAGTTGTGCTGAGTAAAAGTCACATATTAAAAGGTTAGAGGTTGAATGATTCTACTCATAAGACTTTCTGAAATAAGAGAGCTATAGAGATAGGGGCTCACTTGCTGACTGTCAGGCTAAGAATTGGGTGTGGGTGCATGTCTTAAGGGAGAGCATAGGGAACTATTGTGGTAGAATAGCTCTTCCTCTTGCTGCACTATGGCTGTGTGGGTTTTCACAGGCGTTCCAAGGTGACTAGAAAATTGGCACTATCTGAGCAAGTCCTGCACATTTTCTCAAGGAGGTTTCCTGGTTTTTATATTATACCATAATATAAAAGGCTGGTATCAGTGAGGAAATAGGGTAAAGGAACATACAACCTTCTGCTTATTACACAATAAAGTTCTTAAAGGCCTTAAATATAATTTAAATCGCTATAAAAATAAAGGGATGTTTACCTTTTAAACTTCTGGATACTTTGAGTAATAATTGACAGGGTACCTACCACATGATACTCACAGGGTTTTGCAGTGTCCAGGCTGGCCTATGTCCCACACAATTGTTTACATTCCTTGGGGCCTTCAGTGTCAGATATGCTAGAGGTCAAATTGTTAATCTACAATGTATTACTACTGAGGTTCTGTTTCTTCAACAAAATATTGATGATACTTTTGCAAAACAGTTGTCAGAATTGTCTGGCACTGATATGTTACAAAGCATCTCTAATGGCATTGAAAACCTTCATCCTTTTCATGTTACCCCATGGCTTAGTAGAAGTGTAGTAGTGATTTGTGTTATGTTATCTCTGTATTATTTGTATGTCCTGCTTAGTTTGGTGATAAAGACAGGTCCATCAACAAGCTATGAATCAAAAATCTGTAGTCCTCACCTTGATGCCTCAAAAAATTATTTTTCAGCATTAAAAACAAAAGCAGGGAAATGTAGAAATATAGAGATGAAACAAAAGCCTAACTAGCATCTCAAGAAGCAGAGAGTAATAAACAAAGCCCAGGGACAGCTGAGGTCTGTTACTTGGGAATCCAGGAAAGCTGGGATTCAAGGAGGCAGACAGCAGCTTCTCTTGTTGGCTCCCTGTTGTTGTCTGCTCCCTTACTTGGAGTATTATCAGTTAGCATTTGTGTGAACCTAGTGTTGGGGAAATGGTGGAAATCAATAGAGAGCGTAGTCCTCCTTTACTAAAGTGACTGATCCACAGGTTACTAGTACTACCAGACTCTGGCCTCATCTCACTGTGGACTGTGCTCTGCTTACAGGGGTAGAATCTGCTGTCTTCTCACGGTGGCTGCATCTCCACTCAGGTGCATGGGCTCTGTTTATGAAAAGCAACGCAGCTACTCTTGCAGCCAGAGGTCTTCTGTGCTTTTCCAGAATTGCATAGCTGCTTTTAGTTGTCCTTCTGGATAACACAGAGAGGCACGCATGGGCACCTGTTGTTTCTTCTTTTAGAAGTATTTATTATTGGAGAGCATTTCTTATTGTAAATGGTTATTTCTTTCATTCTCCTTAAAACTTTTAAAACAATCCTTACCCATTTGACTAGGGTTTTCAAAAGCATATTTTCTTGTAATTAGCAGTGAGATCTTTCTGGTCACATCTTGCCATCTGTGTTAGTGGACAACAATATGGAATATTTTAGTAACCAATGGGTCTGTCTTTCCCCTGTATAGATATACAAACTTAATGTCATCTTTTTACAGTTTGACATCATGAATATAGTGACACAAATGAGAGAGCAACGTTATGGCATGATTCAGACAAAGGTAAGCTTTCCGCATGTGAGTTCTAATGAAACTTGATATAGACTAGCACTGTGTACAATTTATACTTTAAAAGCTCTGTTTCTTAGATGGTCTTACTGAAGCCTTCTATGTTGAGGTGGCATCAGTGGAGGTAGTTCTACCCTGGTATTATTCATCCAGGTATCCTTCCGGTTCAGACCAATGAAGTCAGCTCCTTCAGATCACTCAGATCAAGATGGAGGCAAGGCCCCGGGGCAGCTGTGTCATAAAAGATAGGCCTTCTAGATAAAGCTATGCATCAAAGTAACATAACGAAAAATTTAAAAATAAATTTCTGGATAGCATCTTATGATATGCAGTTACCACTAGAATTGAGGTTATTGGCACGTTATAAAAAGGTAGTACTTATATTATAGGTTATTAATCACTAGGAAAGGTGATCAAGAGACTATAATAAATAACCACTAAATACATGTATATACACACATATGTGTCCATTTATCCATGTATATATGTACACACACCCAGCTAGGATGTAAGGAAATTGAGATTGACAGGTAGGTGCCTCTCAGTTTAGTTAAACCTTTAGTTAGCTATACTATGATCACTAATCCTCATTTAAAAATGTTTATATAAAGCAGCTCTTACGTGTTTATAGGTAAATATTTGTCCATCCTTGGAAACTTTCCTTGTGGCTAAAAAAAAATTATAGATGTGTTCTCTCAAAATGGATATTGGTTTTCAATCATGTATCATTATCATTGTGTTTTTTTCATGTGTCTGCTTACAGGAGCAGTATTGTTTTACCTATGAAATTATCCTCAAAGTCCTTAGGAAACTTCAAGTTTTGGAATAGAAAAGACTCCTATTGTCTCCTTTCATAATTACCAAATGGCTTGGAGTTTGAGAAGCACTGAGGGACTTGGGTCTGCACACAGTATGCTTTTTTGATGCATTATTTTTTTCCTAAAATCTCCAAAGGCAGCATCATTCACAGTGTGGTGACCAGTGCTGATTCCTGATCTTTCTGGACAATAGCATAGTACTCTCCCTTATTTTCCAGTGGAACAAAGGTTGTATAAAACAACTCTGCAGCTTGGCTATTTGGTTGAAGGGATTGTAGAGCGCCATAAAAGATCTAACTGTGCCTAATAAAGTTTTATTTGGGAAGGTGACCAACGAAAGCTGAGGATTTCCAGGCCTTTATAACCCTTTAATCTGAGAAAAGATTGGGCCAATAAATGGCAGCTTGATATTTTGCCCCTCTCACAGGCATTTTCAAGACAGACGTTTTATCCATGTTCTTTAGCTACACTTTGTGCATTTGTGCACCAGGGCTCCAGGAATCATCCTGTGGGTAGACAGAATCTCCTTGTTCCAACACACGGGCATCCTGGTGAACAGTCTAGAACTAAAATAGATGTATATGGAGAAAGTCCAAAAGGAAATGTTTTTGACTGCTGACTTCTTTCCTAGCCCACTCTAACACTTAACATTACTCAGTCTACCTTGTTAAAGCAGATATTACATTTTATTTGCCTCTTCCTTTTCAGTTGATCAGTAAACTTTGATGTAAGCATTGTTCTGTAATGGAGTCATTTGTGATATCTCTTACACCAAATAAGCTTTTCCAGCTCAGATCTGTGATAGTTCTTCCCTTCTCCAAGTTCCATTAAACCATTTCTTTCTGTTGTTCCTCTACTTCTGAAAACATTTGAATGCTGAAGTTGGAGCCTATCTTTGGGAAAACCAAGTTCATAGTTTTGTAATGAAAATTGTCATCCTTTAGTTTTGAAAGAGTAAGTGATTCTGGCCCTTATTACATTTATCCTGCTAAAGGACTGGCTTCAAAACTTTAAAAGGAAAGATGAACTGTAGTGGGAGAATGGAGAAAAGGAAGAGAAACTCAAAAGGAAAAATATAAAAGATAGTTAAAGTAGTTACACTACTGCCAGTTTCTTGATTAATTGGAAAGAAAGATTTTTGTTAATATTGTTTGGACAATTAAATTCTGATATCTTACACTATGACTAAATAATGTAATAACAATACTATTGTATCGACCATTGTTACCCTCCTATTATCTTGTTTTGAAATTTTTTTCTTTTTAAAATAAAAGACAAAAACAATGAAAATAACTTAAGGACTTCTTAAAATTATAATGATATTTTGGTCAGTTAATTTTGCTCCCAGTCATGTCTAATTACAAGGTACAAAGCCACTCCTAGGTATCTTTGTACAGTATGCTTCAATAGATATCAGAATATTTTATGTATTGAGAAAACTACTAATAGCAACCTATCGAATTTTAAAAGGCTTATTCTTTTGGCTAATTGAATACTGGAATTGATAATTCTCATTTTAAAAATAGTTATATTCCAGAAGCATGTTTGATATTAAATAAAATTGTTCATTCTAGCTATCTCCACTGTGTATAGCTAGGAGTGGTGATGGCAGTCTATAATGCCAACAGTCAGGAAGATCAGGTGGGGTGGGGGGACTGAAAGGTCAAAATCAGTCTGGAAAATACTGAGCTCTGTCTCAGAAAACCAACCAAACAAAAATTTTTTATAAATACTAGTCTGTTTAAATATTAATTTTGTATTTGGAATGGAGAAAAATAGGAAGAAAGGAAGGGGAAAAGATACGTGTACATAAACAAGATAGCTAAGGTATTTTTTACTACTAATTTATATTAGTTCATTGAAAGAATATTGTTTGATGAATTTTACATGCCTGTATCTGATAATCTGAGCAGATATTTTGAAGATAACAATATGCAATATAATAACCATTTTTACTTTCCTATTAAAAAATAAATAAATATTAATTTTGTTTTGGTGATTACCTTTTAATATTTGTATATATGGTTTAATTTTTCTTCTGTTTAGAAGAGTAGCATAATGTATAATAATTATCCTGAGAAAGATTTATGCTGTTATTTAAATGAAATTATTTACTGTGTATTGTCTGAATTGTTTTTGTTTATCTGGCTCTCAGAAGTTAGAAAGAAAAGTCCTTCTGGTCTTGATGTTAGACATATTCTTCCTTCATTATATGTCTTATATTTTTATAGCTGAAAATTACTAATTTTCCAGTGAAATTAAAAAATATTGAAATGATGGTTGTGTTTGCTTTCTGCACTTTAGATATGCATAATGATCACATTCATTATGGGGAGTTTGAACCTGTACTTGATATTTCTTAGCTCCTCTTTTTCTCCATTCCCCTCCCCTCTCTTCAAACTTCTTTTTGCCTCCTTTTTTATGAAGCTTTGTTTCCATTTTATTCTCTTTTCTCTATATTTTTCCTTCCACTCCTCCCCAATTCCCTTTACCTTTTGGACAATTAATTCCTATTTCACAGATTCTATTACACATTTTGGTCTTATGCTTTTAGTTTCTCCAGAGACAAAGTGATATTCACACATATATGTCCAATTTATTTCACTTAAGAATATGGTCTCAAGGTGCATCCATTTAGCTATAAATGTGTCCAGTTTACTTTCTTTATGGCTGAGTAGTACTTTATTGTATAAGAAGACCACATCTTTTTTATTATTCATCAGTTGATGAACATTTGTGTTGTTCCCAAGATTTAGCTATTACAAACTGTATTGCTGTGAACACGGGTGCACATATATCACTGTGGTATGATGCTTTTAATTCTTTTGAGACAATATCAAAAGAAATAGCTTGGTCACATGGAACCACTAGTCCTAGTATTTTAAGGAATCTCCTCCACATTGATTTGGACAGTGGTTACACCAGTCTATGATCTCACCAACAGTGAAGAAGTATTTGTTTTACCTCACAGCTCTGCCAGCATTTGTTATTGGTTGATTTGTTGATAATAGTAGGAGACGGTGGCTCTCAATGGGTTAATTTTATCTTACCAAAAGAAGCTCTAGTTTAGCCTTTAATCCACCTTAGAGATAGGAGAAACTAAGGCAGAGTCACTTGACATGATCCTGCCCAGAATATCTGTAGAGATAGGAGACACCTGGGCCTGGTCAACTCTAGATGACCCCGCCTGGAATGCCTCAGTCCTTCCTGACCCTTGTTAAGATGTTGTAAACATAAAAGAGACAAGAGGAAAGCAGAACTAATTGCAAAGAAGCCCATGACTTCTATGGTATTCCTTCATCTTTACCATGGAAACCAAGAAAGTATTTAAGCGGAAATAAAACAGAAATCAAGGCTGGACATTTCTGATCTGCAACCAGAAGGCTCCAGTGGCTAGCCTTCTTAATAAAGCTCTTGTTTGTTCCTAATCTGACATGGGAATCATCTCACTGCATCAGCTATTCTTTCTGGAGTGAGGTGGACTGTCAGCATTGTTTTTGTTTGCATCTCTAGAGTAATTAGTGATGCTGATCATTTTTTCATGTACTTATTTGCTGTTTATATTTCTTCTGAAAGTGTCTTTATTTCAGAAGCCCATTTTTTTGATTAGATATTTAAATTTGGAGGTCTGATTTTTTCACCTCTTCACTGTTCTAGACATTAGTCCTTTGAAGAACAGCTGGTTAAAATATTTTTCTACTCTGTGGAATGTCTTTTTGCTCTTTCACTAATTTCTGATTTTCTAAAATATATTTAGTACAGGGTTTATAGGGTCTCACTACACAGAGTCATAGTGATACTCCTGTTTTCAACCTTCCAAGCATTGGGAGTACAGGTGTGCACTACCATGCCCAGTCTTAACTGCAGTCTCAGGGAACCCTGAGGGTGGGGCCAGCGGGCATGCTGTGGATGGAACTCTGTTTCCTATGCTTGCCTAAGCAGTCACTTTAGCCTGCTGAGCTATCTGGCCAGCCCTCTTTTGGTGATTTCTTTGCTTGCAAAAGCTTTTTAAGACAATGAGATTCCATTCATTGTTTTTTTGTATTTACTGTGCAGTTGGGGGTTGTTTATGAAGTCTTTACCTACACCTATTGTTTCAAGAGTTCTACTTATTCTCTCTTCCAGTAGATGTAATGTTTCTCTCTTAATATTTATTTGGTATGGGATCTCACTATGCAGCTCAGTCTCATAGTCATCTTCCTGTCTCACCCTCCCCAGTGCTGGGATTACAAGTTTGTGTTGCCATGCCAGGTTTCACTGGCCAGCACAATACACCCAGGGTTCCAAGGCTGGCATGGCATGCAGTACTGGGGATCAAACCTGGATCTTTGTCATGTCAGATAGGCTTTTTAACTGCTTAACTATCCCCCCAGCCCAGTTTTATTTTTTTTTTAAATATTTTATTTTTAATTTTTTTTTTAAATTTTTTAAATTTTTTTCTTGTTTCAGAACCTTTGTTTATTCACTCATTTTTATGGCCGGCTCAGCCCGCCTGGAGGGCAGGGCTGGCACAGCATGTGGTGCCGGGGATCGAACCACGGTCCCGGAAGCCGCCCAAGCTTTCCCAAGCAGGCGCTTTAGACCACTGAGCCATCCTGCTGGGCCCAGCCCAGTTTTAATATTTAGAACTTTGATCAATTTTTATTTTAGTTTAGTGCATGGTAATACACATGGGTCTAGTTTCAGTTTCAGGCATGTGGAAAGCCAAGTTTTCCAGTGCTACTTATTAAAGCATCTTTCTTCTAGTAAATGCGTTTGGCCCTTTTGTCAGAGATAAGATGGATGATTGACATTGTTTCTGACTCTTCTAATCTATTGATCCTCTCGTTTTGTTTTGTTTTTTCCTGCCAGTACCATACTGTTTTTTTTGTTTGTTCCTTTGTTTGTTTATTTGTTTTTAACGAACCAGCATTCAAACTCCTGACCTTACACTTTCCAGGCAGGCACTAGTGCCATAGAGCTATCTCCCCGGCCCCCACCATACTGCTTTTATGACAGTACCTCTGTGGTATAGTTTCAAGTCAGAGATTGTGATGCCTCTGCTTTGTCTTTGTTTCCCTGAATCATCTTTGCAATTGTAGGTCTCTTCTGGTTTCAAATGAATTTTAATCTATCTATCTGTCTATCTAGCTACCTTCTTTCCTTTCTTTCTTTCTTTCTTTCTATCTTTCTTTCTATTATGGCTGGCTCAGCCTGCCCTGGAGGTGGGACTGGCAGAGCATGTGATGCTGGGGATCAAACTGTGGTCCCTGTGGTTGCCCAAGCTTGCCTAAGCAGGTGCTTTAGACTGCTGAGTTATCTCACCAGCCTCCAAATGAATTTTAGATATGTTTTTTCTAGTTCTGCAAAGTATGCTTATGGTATTTTGACTGAGGTTGCATTAAATCTGTTATAACAATTTGTAGAGGATAGCCATTTTTACTGTATTGATTCTTTGTACCCATGAGCAAGGGATGTCTTTCTGTTTTATATCTTATTTCAGCTCTTGTTTTTAGAGTATTGTAGTTTTCAATGTAGAGATCTTTTACTTTCTTCATTAGATTTGATTCCTAAGTATTTCATTTTTTGTGATGCTATTGTGAAAAGTGTGGTTTCCCTGATTCTCTGTCAGTAAATTTGTTATTTATGTACAGAAATGCCGTTGAATTTTAAGTGTATACTTTGTATCCATACAACTGAATCTGGTTATTAAATCTAACTCTTTTTGTTGAGTTGTTGGAGGTTTTCTATCTAGAGCATCATATCATCTCCAAATAGAGAAAATTTAGCTTACTCCTTTTCTATATTTTTTTCTCTTGTCTAATTGCTGTGGCTAATGTTTCTAGAGCTATATTGAATAAGAATAGCAACTGTGTACATCTTTGTCTTGTTGCTTATTTTAAAGTGAAGGGCCAGTGAGATAGCTCAGTGGTCTAAAGTGCCTGTTTAGGCAAGCTTAGGCAACTGCAGAGACAGCAGTTTGATCCCTGGCACCACATGCTGCGCCAGCCCCATCCCCAGGGCAGGCTGAGCTGGCTATAATATTAAAACAAAAAAGTAAAGTGAAGGCTTTCAGTTTTGGGCTGTTGGGTTGTCATAGATGGCTTTTACAGATTGAGATAAGGATCATTCCTATTTTCTATAGGGTTTTTATCATGAATGAGTATTTCATTTTGTCAAAAAAATTTTCTGCATCTATTGATATGATTGGATGGTTTTTGTCTTTGGTTCTGTTAATATTGTGTATTATGTTTATGGATTGTAAATGTTGAGCTATCCTTGCATCCCTGGGATGAATCCTTTTGGTCATGGTGCATAGTCTTTTTATGATTTGCTGCATTCTGTTTATCGGTATCATGACTTTTGCATCTATCTTCATTAAGGAGACTGGCTCATAGTTCTCTTTTTGGTTTGGCCTTTCTCTGGTCTTGTTTTCAGGAATGACTCTTGGACTATTACTTCCTAAGCCATTAATATTATTCCTTAGTTATTGTGGACTGAAATCTCCCAAAGGAATAGCTGGTTAAAGTTTAAATAAATGAGTCAAGAGGTATAATTTTAGGGCTATAGGTGGCTCAAAAACTTCTAACAGAATTTGAGATTCTCTGGGGGCTAAGACAGATATCTTCTCTGGGTACCCTGTGCTTATTTAGTTATCAAAGCAAGGGAGGGGAATATTGAAGAAAGGCAGAATCCAAGACTTTTCCAAGTAAGATATTATATTAACTTAGGAGAACTATGTTCTCTCCAGGAAGGTCTCCTCCCTGTAGTGAGATGCTTGCAGCTACAGTCTTTATCTAGTTAATGGATACTGTAGCCACATGTCCTTAGTTGTGGGCTTGATTTGTTCTTTGAAGTATCTGAGCTTCACCCATCATTCCAGACCTCAGCTGAGACCAGTGACTCACAGAGATTCACTATGAGTCCACTGCCCAACTCCAGACAAGAGACCTAGTCTTGGATGGGTTCACAAGTAAACATAGCAAACCAATTGGTTAATATTAAATCCTGCTCAGAGCTGCTTCTGAGTGGTCTCCATCAGTTTCTCTTTCAGTGTCATAATTTGACAAGTAATGGCATTAGATCTAAGTTTCTTGTAGAATCAGCCCTGAAACCATCAGATCCTGAGTCTGTTTGTCTTGTCTTTCTTTCCTTTTTTCTTTCTTTCTTTCTTTCTTTCTTTCTATTAATACAATTCACATTGTTGCCTTCATAGTAGTTGTTCCAAGTACAAGATGCAGGCATAACTTTTCTAAACACTATTGGTACAAATATTTCTTCTCATTGAACTAACAGAAAGTAGTTGTATACATAGTACAATATTCCATACTAGTAGTGAGTTATTGGTAGAACTGGCAATGTGTGAAGCTTTTGACTTGAGTCTTTTACAGCTCAACATATTAATCTGGCTTTATCTTTTATACCTCATAGTTATATTTTTCTGCTGGGTGGTTAAAGCCAAGGTAAAGCAAGACCTATCTGACAGAACATGTAACTTTTGTATCTGACAAGATCAGTCAAATTCCCTCAGGGTTAACCTTGAAACCATGTACAGTGTTTTGTAGATTTTCATCAGTGTCAGCCATCTGGATGAGTTACAGCCATTGCTTGGCCAGTTTGCTCTCTGTGAGAGCCTGAGAGAATGTTTTCTTTCTAGGTGACTCTCCATAGACCCACTATACATCATTGATCCCGTTCCTCTGTGGCCCTATAGTCTCCTTGAACAGAAAGTTTGGGACACTGCTGAGCTATAGGATACTACAGTACAGGTTCTCCTATGTCCTGAGTCCTCACTGACCTTGAAGGGCTAGAGCCAAAATATTGGCTATCCTTGTAGTCCTTCTTTTTCTCTAATTTTTGGTCTGCAAACTTAAGTTAACCTTCTGGAAGAGAAGCTTAGTGATACTATTACTCTATAACATTGGTACTTGAGCTTAACATCACTGTTTTTCTTAATATTAAATGCCTTAAACTTAACATGCAACCGGTATTTTCCATCAATCATTGATATTCTAATAAATCCCTGTAGAATGTGGTTTAAAAAAAACTTGCACATTTTCATACAGAAATTTAGAAATCTAAGCATATACTAAATTGTAGCAGGTCAATCCCATGGAGTTTTTCCTTTGCTTTTGTTTTCTTTTAAAATAAACATTTACCTAAGAGGGAGTATAGCAATAACTGAAATTACATTAGAAGCAGCACACATCTAAAAGACCAGAATGACAAGCATTCCAAGCATGGTTTTAGTCTTACACATTGCTACTCTGAGTGTCAAAAACCTTTTGGAGATTTGTAGGACCATTGTTTAATTCATCCTGTGTATATAAGTGCATGGTTTTGCCCCTGCCATGTTTCTTAATTTTTGTTTGCTGTCTCTTCATTGTTTGATCCTTACATTCTTGATTTCCCTTCACTTGGACTTTTCTTTGTTGGTAAGTTGTTAAGTATGTCTTCAGTTTCATTGACTTGTTTTGGTATTTAGAATTCTTATATCTTGATTTCATTTTGGTAGTTTATATGTATCTAGAAATCTGTTCATTTTTTCTGTTTTCTATTCTATTAGAGTAAAGGTTCTCAAAGTACATATTGATGATGTAATGCATTTCTACAGGATTCATTGTGATTTCACCCTTTTCATTGCTAATTGCATGAATTTGAGTCTTTTCTTTCCTTTGTTTAGATAGGGTGAGCTAGGGGTTTGTGAATTTTATTTAATCTTTCAAAGAAGCAAGTCTTTTATTCCTTTTTTTATTGCTTTATTAGTCTCAATTGCATTAATTTCTGATCTGATCTTTATAATTTTCTCCCTTGATGAGCTTCAGGTTTGATTTGTTCTTTTTCCTGATGTTTAAGGGTTAAAGTTAAGTTGCTTATTAGAGTCTATTCTGTTTTCTGGATATGAGAGTTCACCACTATTATTCTCTTGTCATTGCTTTCATTGCAGATCATAAGTTCAAGTACATTGTATCAGGATTATCATTTAATTGTAGATATTGCCCATCTTCTTTAATTCCATCTGTGACCCAAATTTGCATTTACTTAATCGTGTTCTATAGGATAGTATGTGTTCTGTTTTGGCAAATGTCCCATGTGCTGATGAGAGGAATGTGTTTTCAGATGTTGTTGGGTAAAACACTGTAGACATCAGCTAAGTCTATTTGTTCACAGATTTGGTTCAGCTCTAATATTTGAAGTCAGAATACAAGACAGTTTTCATGAAAATTAATCTTTCTCTACTTCTGTTGTTTTCTTTTTAGTACTGCTGCCCATTTTGTAAAATTTTATGCTCATTTGCTTACATATTGTGTATGGCTCATATGCTACAATGGCAATGGTTGAGGCAGTTCTGTCATCTGAGACTTATATGGGTTTTAAAGCTTTACGTATTTGCCATCTGATCCATTGGAAAGTTTGCCACCCCTATTCTGTATGTTCAATAGAAAAACTCAAAAACAGGTATATATGAAATATAAAACAAAAATGTTGTATAAAATAAGATTAAGAATTGACAAATTGGGCCAGGGATATAGCTCAGCGGCATAAGTGCCTGCCTGGCAAGCACAAGGTCCCCTGTTTGATCTGCTGTACTAGACAAAAAAAGCGACATTCTACATGAATGGTAAAGGCAGAAAAAGTTAAGATATTTTTAAGAAAAGAAAAAGGATTATACCCATAGACACACATTTCATCATGAAAGGATGATACTTCTTAAAAAGTTGGAATCTGAAGCAGCACTATCACACAACTTCAATGAAAGGTGGTACCTGTGATGTATGTATGACTATGGCACACCTTAACCCTCTTTCTGTCAGCCATACTCACAGCTGACTGTGCTAAATGAGTTTATCACTTGGCACATTCTCCTACCAAAGTTCAGTGCATCAGTATATCGCTTCTTATATCAAAGGTTCTTACCCTCTCAGTGGGTGACCTTTTGGGCATTTTCTATAGTTTTGATCCCATCACATATAGATGGTAACAGAAGTTTTAAAGAAAGAAAGCAGAGCAACAAGTTTAGTCAAATGACAATGACCAACCAAGGAATTTCCTAGTAAAGTTACTGAAATTTGAACTAAAAATACTTTTTTAGGCATCTCTTCAAAAAGAACATGAGGAGAAAATTACATTAGCCAGTTTTTAGATAGAAAATATTTATTATGAAATGAAGTAGAATAATATATTTAATATTTCCAGAGGTAGATTTTATTATCCAAAGATTTTTATGTTTAAAACTGACTTTGATGTACAAAGGGGACCAAATAAAGAGCTCAGAGAATATTGTGGTTCCCAAGAGCATTTCCTCTGACCTTTTCCATAGATACAGAAAAACATCTCTTGGGGCTGGGGAGATAGCTCCGAGGCACAAGTGCCTGCTGGGCAAGTGCAAGGTCGTGAGTTCGAACCCTGGTCCCACAAAAAAAAAAAAAAAAAAAGAAAAACATCTCTAATCCAATGTGATACTAAGTCTTAGTTAAAAACAAAAAAACAAAAATGAGTCTTAGCAAATTAAGGATCAAAAGGCATGCTACTGTATTGTTATATGTTGGTGCTGAAAGGAACAATGAGATCTGATGAGGGTAGCTTAGAGGACTCACTGAGATTCATCCCTCAGTGAGCAAAGAACCCCTGAAGCAAATCAGCTTTATTTTGGATATTCAGCATGATCTCATACATAGTCATTTTAGCAAAGGAGGACCATGTGTTTAGTCATGAATGTGACCACAATTTCCATTAACTTCCATCTCTTCCCTATCATAGAGTTCGTCCAGGGTTCAACCAATAGCATTACAAGCAAGGGAGAAAGCAACAGAGAGCCCACAAGTAAAGCCACTATTCATTACCTGTAGTCCCAGCTTTCCAGAACTCCCCTATCCCAGCTTTCTAGGATTTTCAGCAACAGACCATAGCTATTCCTGGGCCCTGGTCATTACACTCCGTTTCTTGAAATGCCAGTTAGGCTACAGCATGCCTTAACCTATTAGAAGCTGGGAATGATAGCAGGCCTTCCTTTCACAGGCAAACATCATTTCTTTCAGCCAAGAAAATACCATCTTCCCTTGTTTTCTGAAGATGGATGGGGCTGGAAGTTAGTGTTCACTGGGCCAGGCTTGGAGATAACAACCCCAAGCAAAGGATTAAATGTCGCTGTACACCAAGGCACTCAGCCTCCCTACTGGTGAGGACACTAGATTATTTTTATAGATGTGGAGAGAATAGGTTTGGTGAGTGCCACTCCACAGAGTACCTTTAACATTCTCTGTCAGAGCCATTCTGCTCAGGACCACCCTAAGATGTCAGCAAAGGAACCACTACTCTAGAAGAGCAACTCCATTAAAAATGGCACTGCAGAGGCCAACACAAAGGCCTGTGCTGGCAGCATTTCATGTTCCTAAACCTGTCTCTAGTGGAGCCAGCACACATACTTACTGGTATTCAAGTGCTTATTTACCCAGAGTTCTGCCTGCGGGAAGCAGATAATGGCGCAAATGACGAAAACACCTGGCACCAAAGGACCACACCAGGAGGGCTTGGCATTCCATGATCAGAGAGTCACTGACTTACAAAGCATCGTGATGCGGGGTCCTTCAGTGACTGCCACAGCTGACTGCCCCACTGAGCAGGGGGCATGTTGGGGCTTGTCCAGGTTGTTTGGGGGCAGGGGTATAGTTATGGGAGAAACTTTATGAGACTTCCAGTGATCTCTTGGGCATGACAGTGCCTGCCTCCCTGACCTCAACTGCTGCCTGCCCTCCAGAGCTAAGTAGCATCCCTTCGCCATGATATTTGCCCACAACGGCTACCCTTAATGTCAGGGCAGGTTCCACAAGGGTGACCTGTTGAGGTAAAGTGACTTTCAAGACCTCTTTGAGTAAGGGGTTTGGAAGATAGGCCAAGATCAGGCAGGGTTTGGGGATTTTCTCTGAATTTGAACCTTCAGGGAAAGTGGATTGGATTGGGTTAGGGGAAAATAGAGGGTCCTCTGCGGTGTCCATAGCTCTTCACTCTGCAGCAAGTACACAGACACATGTTGCCCAGAGCTGGGGTATTGGAGCCATCTTGTGACCAAGTAGGGTCCTATGAGGACCCAGAATGAGGGATGAGAGAACACCTGCCTTGAAAAAAGCAGGAGCGGCTTCAAAGGGCCAGTAACAGGAAAGGAAAGGCTGGGAGACCCTGACTGTGCTATCCTCTGGCTGTTCAGATGGTCTCCAGTTTGTGATGGTGCAGCTTGGGAGTTTTTTACTTTATGATGGCACAAAAGCAAGGCACTTCCAGCAGGAATGACACTTGAGTATTGTGTGTGAATCTGTGGGACTTCTGACAGGAACCACAGCAGTGATCACAAGGAGGCATCCCCTCTCATGTGCTGAGCCACTGAGCTAGCTGCCTAACCATGGGTTTAGTAGGGTGGAACACCACTGCATGGAGGAGCAGCTATACTGTGACTCCTGGTCCCAGGAGGTCACAGGACAGCACTTCTGGTGTTTTCCCTGTCACTTGGGGTGCTCACTCTACTCACACCTATGCACATAGCTCTAGGCACTGGCCTTTGGTTGTAGGATGTGCTGAGTTATGGGGACAAGGCTGTCACATGGCCATGTTCTGCCATGAGCGCTCTCCGCTCCTCTGAGCCAGTCCTTTTGTGGAGCATCAGTGCTACAATCACTTCCTCCAGAGACACAGTGACTCGTTTGTACAACCACTCTAGCCAGTTCAACACTACATAGGTATCTGATCATGACTGTCCCATAACTTCTGTCAAGGCTCCTGGTGCTGCATTCTGCAGAGGCACTGCACACTCTTTGTGACTGGAGAGTGAGCAGAGCGATGGCAGCCACTGCTGTTCACACAACACCAGTGTTCTACTGTTCTACAGCAAGGATAGTAGGCTGCCCGGGGAAGCCATACCAGTCTCTATGTCTGCATCTGGCCCTCAGAGCCCTGAGAATGGGTGAATAAGGGGCAGGCTGTGGGTGTGTGTTATGTGTGGAGTCATGTTCTGCTGGAAGTTGGAGCCCACCGCAACGTAACCAGCTCCCCACTGCAGAGCACATATGCATCCTTCCACAGCTGATGCGGCGCAGGCCTTTCTGGGTGCTGTCTTTGAAGCACACCTGGAGGAGATGATGGCTTAGCAGCAGTATGCATAGTGCCTGCCACAGACTCTGGCATTGTCATATAGCCAGGCTGGACCAGTGCAGATCCTTCTCTACCAGAACAGCTTCAGCTGTTGTAGAAGTGGCCCATAGGAGCATGCTGTACTTAAGTCTGGGGACCAGGAACTAACACATACAGACTTGCTAGAGGTCACTGGTTGGCCTCCAAGACTGACAGGCCCTTGAGCTAAGGCTGGCAGCAGGGGGCCTCCCACTTGCAAGGTCGCTGGCCAGGCCAAGGGATTTCCTGGAAGCTTGGCCTTTCTCTGAGACCTCCCAGTAGACTGCTGACTTCCCTCACAATGATAGACACAGCAGGCCACCCACACAAAGGGTGTGGCTGGGAGCCAGGAGCCCACAAAGGAGTCCCTCAACCTAGGGCTTGCCCTACAGCCCCTCTCCCAGGCCCTCCTGGGGCCTAGCATGCTCTGGCACTCAGCAGGTCATAAATCACCAACTTGGAGAGCCTGCAGCTGGGAGGAGTCCACAGCTGGAGGAATTTTCATTTTCCCCCAAACTTAGCACATCATAAAACATAGTGGTTGGGGGAAGGAGGACAACCAAGAGGTGTTTTTGCCTGTAAAACTCCGGGCAAGCCTGGGAGGTGAGGTTGGACCCCAGCACAGCTCCATGCCTCAGCCAACCTCATCAGCAAGTGCCAGGCATGGCATTGCCACATGTTCCCAGGTTCCTCCTGCACTAGCTATCTGTCTCCTGTCACCAATGCTGCCCAAGACCTGGGGGCAGTGAAAGACCATGGCTGTTCCTTCAGGGCCACCTTGGATTGGTGACATTTGGCTTACAGGAAGCAAGTGGAAGTGTGTCCTGGAATCCGACACTGAACCCTCTCATGCTTTGCTGCCAGCACCTAGAACTGGCTCAAGTACATATCATGCACACAAGTGCCCCATACCTGCTTCCTGGCTCTGGCAGACAGTACCCACAGGAGATGATACCCCAAGCTGGTGCCTTTGGTCCAAGTGGCAATAGGTGGGCCACCACCTGTGTGTGCCCAGTTCAGCTGACAGTGGACAATGTATGATTCTAAAGCAATCCCAGGTCTGTACATTTAGAAGACTGGCAGCTTCTGCTTTTCTGGAAAGCCACTGCCATGCCAGAAAGCAGCTTGGACTGGGCTAATTCATGCTGAGAGAGCACATAAGAGAGAAAGTCACTTAGATGAGATCCAGCCACGCAACAGAGAACCGGTCAGGACTGGGAGAGCTCAGAGGGACAGAGCACTTAGCATGGAACCAGCATAAACTTGCCTTCCTGTATACCAGCTCTCTTGGCCATAGGATTCTATAGAAGCCCTGGGACCAAGAAGGCAAACTTGGGTCCATAGCACCCATCCAGTGGCTAGGTGAGGCTGTGTGACCTTTCTTTTCAGTGGGAGAGAGGTAAAGGCACTGTTCAGTGTTAGTATCCCACTTGCGGTCTAGATGCCTTGTAGGGCACACATCACATTGGGAAAGCCCCTTGCAACACTGAGTGAACAGCATGTCCCTTCACAGGTGAGGAGAGAAGCTGATTCAGCTGTTAGCACTTGCCCAAGTGAAACCCAGATGAGGTCTTGAGTGCATTCAAAGCGTTTCAGGGAGGAAATGCACTGGGGATTTGTTAGAAGTGGCAAGACAGGTTTCACTCAGGCTCCTACAATAGAAAATTCAGTATGCAACAGGGCTGGAACCTGCACAGAGCAGAGTGGACAGGAGTTAGAGAGGGCAGAGAGGGGAAAGGGTGGGAAATTGCTCAGGGGAGCTAGAGTACATGTAGGAAGGGGAAGTGTCTACAGTCGGGCTCAACAGGCCAATGTCAGTGTCTGTCAAAAAGAGAACTCAGAAGTCTCATCGAGGCAACTTTCATCATTAAGCCACTCTTATATTGTCAAGTCCTCCAAATTGAGTATTGTAAGTACTATATCTCTGTATCCACTCATTCATCTACCCACTTACTCATCCACCCACCCACCCACCCATCTGTCTCCTTGTCCATCTTTCCCTTCCTTTCTCCACTCAGTGAATGTCACTAAGTGCTTTCCAAGGGTTGAGGGTAACTTGCTTAGTTTTGCATATAATATAATGGGTGTTAGATGATTTTGAGAGCAGGAAGCCAGGTGTGTGTCCGAGGCACCGAAGTGAGAAGCAGCATGGTGCATTTGGGAACTATGACCTAATTGGCTCAGTTGGAACCAAGGGAGGGAAGGGCTGGCTCAGTTGTGTCCCTGGGGTGAGCCAAGAGAAGGAGCAGCTGGGACATATTAGCCTTGAGAGCAAAGATCACTTTAATTGGTTGTTCGGGGCTGCTGCTTAGCAGTGAAATCAGTAATGGTCCCTCAGGATGGAGGAGGAACTATAGCTGCCTGGAAGCAGCTCTTCCGCACTTGTGGTTTTCACAACCACCAGTCCCAGGAGCCTAAGAAAAGGAGTCCAAGGAAGTTACAGAGAAATGTAAAGCACTGCCAAGTCCCTTTCTTTCCCCAGGGAGGACTGCTTCACTGCAGGCTCTGTGGTATGTAGGGCTGAGAAACTCTGCAGTGCAGCAGAGTCAAAACTGCTCCTTCTGCCAGATGCTCCTTACCACCCCAGGAAGAAGGCATCCCCTGCCACTTCAGGCCAAGGCATCTCATTCAGAAGGCTTCTCTTCCCACTGAAATTTGGTGTACTGACACAAACATGGTTCTGCAGGTGACATCATGCCATTCCCCTGGCCAGGAAGCTCACTCCCCACAGGAGAGGAGGATGTGACTGGAGGCAGGTGGGGTGGGGGTGGATGTCGCTAGCCAGGTTTCCTGGAAATGGCATCAAAGCCAAATCTGTGATGGATGGCAGTGGGGGACAGGGAGCTTCCCGTGAAGGAGGAAGTGGGATATGTCATGATATGTGGGAGAGTGAGACTAGTCTACCAGTCTTGAGAGACTGGCTGGGCATGCAGATTTGAACTTGAATTGTTAGATGTGGATTTGAAATTCTGCAGAAGCAGTAGCCTAGGAGTACATGGGTACTATTCATTTATGTTGCAGGACTGGGTCTAGATCCAGGACCTCACTTGTGTTAGGCAAGCACTTGCCACCAAGCTGCACATCTTCCAGCTTGCAAACCAAGGGTTCTCAGTCTCTCCCTTGTTATTAGGCATAGGATCTGTGCATGTGCACATCAGTAGCTCTGACTCAGTAGCTCTACTTTATTCTCATCAAAGGAGGTAACTGGGTGGGAGCAGAGGCTGGTATTTGGAAAAGCTTCTTCTGGAGCTCTGTTGGCCCCTTTATTAGTCATGCGTTTTATTTGTCACATTCTGGTGCTTTGAACTCTGGGGCCCTGGTGACCCCTCCCAGCACTAGGCAATTCTTAGAGGAAGTAAGTAATCAGCCTAGGCTCTACCTGCTCTTCAAATGCAGATCAATCCAGGGCCTGCCCCTTCTTTGCTGGGTGCTATCTCTTAGACTATTGTCTATCTGCACATTCACCACAGAACAAGCACCAGGCACCTGAGGCAGGCCCATGCCCCAGAATCCGCTGAACTATTCCCACCTGCCAAATCCATGCCCTTTTTTTTTTTTTCCTGGGAAGCCATAATAGAGCCTGCATTGCCTACCCTTCCTCCATTCTCTGCCTCCTGGGCACTCTGTGCCTTGGCCTGTCTCTTCTGCTAGTAGTCTGTGCATATAATAAAAGTTTTCCACACAACAGTTACTTATGTGTCTGTGTGTCTCATGATCTCTGATAAAAATAAACCCTAGGAGTCCTTTGGGTAGAGGACCGTGACAGGAAGGTGCTCCTGATGAAGGAGGAAATGGCTAGGTAGGACTCCGGGTCTACCTGGGTATCAGTGACAGCTCCTGTAGCCTCCTCATTTGGATGATAAGGCATAATGGGCTATTGAACATCTCCACTGTACACCATAGGTAAACATAGGAGGAAAAGTACAGAATCGAAGCACTTCCAGAAAGGATACTTGGAATTCAGGTGGGGTGGCAAAGGTCTGTACTTGTCCCACCTGGGAAACTGACTTCCCAAGTAATACACTGTGGAGGGTGCAAAGAGAACCCTTACACATGGTCTTGGTAGGTGTGAGGCTGGGCCATGAGGGCTGTGGGACCAAGGACAGGTGGAGGGCAATGTAGAAAGCAGTGTTCACTCCTCTCTGGATGCTCCAAGCAAAGGGTGTAGGACAGGAACCTGAAAGATAATGGGGATAAGAAAATGTCAGGAGTGCATAATGTTTTTATGACTTTTATGAAAGCAGCTATCTTAATTTCTCATTATTAGAACAAAGTACTGTGCACCAAAAGTTAAAGGAGCAAAGGTTTATTTCAGCTCACAGTCTGCAAAGGTTTTAGTCAGTAATCAGCTTGCTCCAAGCAGGGTGCCAAGGAAGAGGGGCAACCATGATGTGGCAAGCAGAAGGTAGTAAGCAGCAAGCAGCAGCGACCACATACCTGACCTCGCACTCTCCCTGTCATGGTTTTGGGGTTTAGCAAAGTGAACAATATAACAAAGGACACATTTTATAAGGTTATTTTATATGACTCACTCAATGAATCCTGTACAAAAAGTGCAAGAAATCTATCCATACACTAAAGACAAAGAATCCAGCTGAGGGCCTGGATCCTAATACCCTGCATGAGTCCAGCTGAAAACCTAGAGCTCATAACACCTCTTACAAGTCCAATTGGAGGCCTAGAGCCCATAACAATTCTCATGCAAGCCTGTCTCACAGATCTACCCTGGGAAGACACAAAGGTCAGCAGTAGAGTCTAGAAAATTTGTGCCAACAGAATAAAGGTTCTCTGTCAGGAGGCTGAGGGATCTGAACTGGATCCAGGAAGCAATGCTCAAGGTAAGAACCAGAGCTCCTTTGAAAAGTGCTATAGCCATCCTCAGCAACAGTGAAGTCCCAAGCTCCTCTGAAGATGAGGAAAGTCAACATGACAAGCTTCTCCAGAAGAATGAGCTGTACACCATTTTACCCTCTGGAGCCAGGAAGTGATATCAGCTGAAGATGAGGGCCAGAGCTCTCCAAAAGTGAACTGCAGCCATCCTTAGTGACAGTGAGGTCCTAAGGTCCTCTTCCGACAAGAACAAGTTCATCAGGAAAGCCAGTATAACAAAGTCCTCCAACATGGCCTCCCCTCCCAGACCCTGCTAGTTTAGTTCAGCTGGATGTAACAAGCTCACCTACAGTTGGCAATCCATCACATTCTCTTTATATTCCATCCAGGCTACAAGCTTTGTGGGTGGTGCCCTGTGGATGAGACTTACCATTATCCACAGCCAGGACTACACCACAGCGGGATGGCTCAGTGGTCTAAAGTGCCTGCTTGGGGAAGCTTGGGCAGCTTCAGGGACCGCGGTTCAATCCCCGGCACCATATGCTGCGCCAGCCCTGCCCTCGGGGCAGGCTCAGCCGGCCATGAAAATGAGTGAATAAACAAGCAAGGGTTCTGAAATAAGAAAAAATAATAATAAACTAATTCTAATCAATGCACTAGTTTAGTACTATGCACCCTTAGTCCCAGTATCATAACACCCATGACCCAAGCAGCTCTAAGAAGCACCAACTTGCTTGCTTGGCCTCTTTCTTTCTTTCTTTCTTCTTTTCTTTCTCTCTTTCTTTCTCTCCCTTCCTTCCTTCCTTCCTTCCTCCCTCTCTCCTCCCCGTTCACAGTACCAAGGATCAAACTCAGGACCTTGTATTTGCCAAGCAGGCATTTATGACATATTTGCTTGGCCCTGCACACAGGCTTTAGGGTGACATCTAGATAGCACCATACAAAAGCTAGAAGTTATGGCAGAACACATGATAAAGGAGAATCTGTTCCACACATGAGCTTGAGAATACTGAAAGGGGACCTTTTCCTCACACTATGCTTTTCTTTGTCAACATGAAGTAGATTGAAAGACTTACATGTAAGACCAGACTTAAAACAGGAAGGTAAAACATTACAAGGGCTTTGGCAATGATTTTTTTGGATGTGACATCAAAAACAGGTAACCAAATCCAGAATAGAGAGTGTTGCAACCACTGTGGAAAATAGTATGGAGGTTATTAAATTAAAAAAAAATGGAATCACTGTATGACATAGTGATCTCACTTTTGAGTGCGTGTCCAAAATAATTTAAATCAGTACCTTGAAGAAAAATCTGCACCCGATGTTCATTGCAGCCTTGGTCATAACACAGAAGCTGCCTATTGTCCATGGATAGATGAATGGATATAGAAATGTTGTGGTTCCACACATGTTATTTGGCCTTCATAAAGAAGGAAATCCTTCTATTTGCAACAACATAGATGAACCTGGAGAACATTATAGTAAGTGAAATAAGCCAGGCAGAATGTGATTCCTTTTATGTAAGTATCTGCAATTGTTAAACTCATGAAGGCAGAGAATGGAGCTTGAATGGAGAGTGTCACAGGCATGGGGCAGGGACAGTGCAATGTGGGGAATTGTGTTTCAGTGGGCATAATGTTTCTGTTATGAAAGATGACTTAAGTTCTGGAGATAGGCTTACAGCATGGCACCCTCTAAAATGTGTTCAACAGACTAATCTCATGTTCTGCTTTTACAGATAATAGGGTCTAAGGAATACAAGGACATCTTTTAGGTGATGGATATGCCTGGTACCTTGGCTGGAGTAATAGCATCACAGGGCTTGTGTATATCCAAACTTGAGATGCAAACATTTAACATGCACATTGCTTTAGTATATTAATTATATTGTAGTAGAGCTTTATAAAAATAAAATGAATCTATGAGGTACACACATGGAATGAGGTTAAGAAGGAAGCAGGAAAGTAAGGGATCCAGACTCCAGAGGGAAAAGTTTATCTTGAGAAGAGGAAGGATATTTCTCAGATAAAGACACGCTGGGGGGAGATAGAGACATTCTGAGGAGATGGGCGGGAGGTTAGAGCATCATTATCGGATAAAGTTCTCAATAAATTACCAAGTGCACTCATCTGCCAGCAGTGCAGGAAGTGGGGGTGGATTGTGGACTTGGGAGAGGAGGGAGATTGGGAACAGCTGTAGAAAGCCACCAGGGGATGGGGTCTGGTGCGGGTTGGCAAGGACAGCTTGTCATGGAGCCAAGGTGTGAGGTCATATAGCAGCACAGGCTGGAGGGAGAGGGGGCAGGTGTGGCTTAACCAGGTAACTGCCTGCCGAGGTGTCATTGAGACAGAGCAGCAGAGGCAGGGACATGGCCTGTGCCTGAGGACCATTGAAAATAGTTTCAGGAGGAACTTTTGAAATGAGATGGAAACAAAAATCAGGTGGGTACAGCTTGGACTGAGGAGAGAGAGAGAGGGCAGCCCGTGTCAACCAGGGTAAGGTCTGAGGGCCTGGAGGAATTCAGGTTCAAGATGAACATGTAACCACATGTGGTTGGAAGAAGTGGAAGAGCAGTCACAAGTGGGCCAGCTCTGAGGTTGATACCCTGTCTTTACTCTGACCTGGAGGAGACAACTTCCAGAGGACAGTGGATATAGAAGACAGGTTGGAAGATGGAGCCATCCATCCATGGAGGTACAGAAATATGGGAGTAAGTCAAAGTGGGAGGGAAACTGACTTCTTTCCCCCTGCTCCATGTGTGCAGTCTGGTCATGGGCCAGTAAGTGTGAACAGGAAGCCTGCTATTAATGGGGTGATGAGCTCTGTGGAGACAGTGGAGTGGAGAAGGTGGGATTTAGGGATGCTAGTCTGACATGACAGGAGAAGGTGCTGAGCATGCAGGGTGGACACTGAGGTCATCTGGTGTGACCAGAGTGACAGAATGAGTGGGCTAGGAAGAAGAATGAGACTGTGGGGGCATGGTGTGAAGACAGAGGCAACAGAATAAAGCCCTGCGTGACACTACAATGCCATCATGCTGACATTGGGAGGTCAATTATGAACCTAGAGCTTGGGGGTAGTTAAAAGTTAGAAATAGAAACTTCTGTGGTACTGACATCAAGAAGAGAGCAAGCGCCTTGACACTAAAGAAATTACCTGGGCTGAAATCCTACCACCGTAGGAGGCAGGATTGTGAGTTCAGGCCTGGGTGGGCAACCAAATGACTTAGTGAGACTTACCTTGAAATGAAATGAAGTGAAGTGAAATGAAAAATGAAATGACATGACATGATAAAAATACAGGACGGTGGATGTAGCTGAGCACAAAGGGCCTGGGTTCAGTTCCTACTATAGGGAGAAGGAGAACAATTATCATACCTGGGACAATGTACCTAGGGGGAAAAAGTTAAAGACAGGAACTTGTCATGGCTTAAAAGAAGAGAAAGCTCCAGCAAATGAGCACGATTGCACAGGACAACAAGGGGAAGAACAGTTGGGGGGATGTGGGCCGGGAAGCAAGGAGCAACAGGGCCAGATTCCTCTGGGAAAAGGTGGAAGATGAAGCCCAGGAACTGGAAGTTGGAAGTGGGAAATTGCCCGAGAGAAAAGAGAGCCACAGGACGTAAGAGGAGAAGATAACATGAGATATGTGACATGCATTTCATCAGAGTCCCAGAACAGCGGAGAAACAGGGCAGCGATGAGCAGTGATACCAATGGCTGGAAATTTCTCCAAAATGGAAAAAGTGAAATATACCAGTTCAAAACCCATGCAAGTTCTAAATAAGAAAAACCCAAAGAGATACACAGGAAGTCACAGAGTAGTCAAATATCTGAAACTTAAAGACAAAAATTTCAAGAGCAGACTGAGAAGGAAATGACATACTGCTTACAGAGGAAAAACAAGATAGCAGCAGTTCTCCTGCCTGCAACTTCAGAGACCAGAAAAACTATCTAACAATGCATTTACATGTTGAAAGAAAGGAATCGTCAATTTAGAATCTTAGATCCTGTGAAAATGCTCTTCCAAACTGAAGGGGAAGTTTAAAATCTGGAAGACATACATGTGACCAAGGCCTCAAGTGTACAATATATAAAAGGTTCAAAAATTCATTGCCAAAACAAACTTGTTAGAAAGTGGGCAAAAACTCTGAAGAGACATTTCACTAAAGAAAATATATTGATGGTAAAAAACTACTGGAAAGCTATTGAAGTTCATTACCATTTGAGAATTGCAAATGCAAACTGTAATGAGATATATCCCAACTCCATCAGACCAGCTAACAATAAAATTACTAACAATACCAACTGCTAGCAAAGATAGGGAGACCAGGATCTCTCATACTTTGCTGGTACAAATTTAAAATGTTTAGTCACTGTGGGAAAGGATTTTCTTTCTTATAGAACTAACTATGCTCTTATCCTATGTCCAGCAAGACATTTCTCTCAAGAAAATGAAAACTCCTGTACACACACACACACACACACACACACACACACACACCCCTCGTGTCAATGTCAGATCCTGGGTTTCATACTTAACTAAAGTTATATGAGTGAGATACTGCTATTTGAAAATATTTTGAATCCGTCCATGAACTCTTTGCCTACTCCGATGTCTTCAAGATTTCCTCCTACTTTCTCTTCCAGGAGATTTAATGTTTCACTTTTAATATTTAGATCTTTAATCCATTTCGACTTTATTTTCGTGCATGGTGATAGACTAGGGTCAAGTTTTAGTTTTCGGCATGTAGAGAGCCAATTTTTCCAGCACCATTTGTTAAAGAGGCTGTCTTTCTTCCAGTACACATGTTTGGCCCCTTTGT